>CAUYRH010077571.1:0-51252 GCA_963574655.1 Perodicticus potto
CCCCCACAAGCAATTTTTTTCTTTTTTTGAGACAGAGCCTCAAGCTGTCACCCTGGATAGAGCGCCCTGGCATCACAGCTCACAGCAACCTCCAATTCCTGGGCTCAAGCGAGTCTCTTGCCTCCGCCTCCCAAGTAGCTGTGACTACAGGCACCTGCCACAACGCCTGGCTACTTTTCTGTTTTTGCAGTTCAGCCAAGGCTGAGTTTGAACCTGCCACCTTCGGTATATGGGGCCGGCACCCTACTCGATGAGCCACAGGTGCTGCCCTGGAAATTATTTTTATACAGAGGAATAAAGGAGTATCTGCCTGTATCATATGAAAAGTCAGGGTTACATCAGTGTCATTCTTGATTAAAAAAAAATTTATATCCTTCTGCCTCATGTCCCAGGTACCTTCTTGACTGAGTACCCAGGAAGAGTTGGAATGGCTTTGTGTATCTTTCTGAATCCCCAAGTCTTCAGCTGCAATGAAGAAATTATACAGAGAGACTCCTTCGAAATATACCGTAGTGTGGACTAAATCATTCCTAGCTTCTACATCTGCTATTCCTCGAAAGGTGTGTATGCTTTGACTAATGTATTTGCTGTATGCTAAAATTCAGAATACAAATGTCTTCATACAATAACGAAGGAAATGCCATGAAGGCTGTGTTAAATAGTTTGATGAAAATATTTCAGATTGTATATGAAACTAGCACATTGTACCCCTTGATTGCACTAATGTACACAGTTATGATTTAATAATACAAAAAATAAAATGATAAAAGATTTTTATAGTACCATTTGCTAATATATTATTAGTTCTCCTAAACAATGGACCAATTAGTTCCTTCTCTGTAACTCATGTTGAGTTTATAGAATCTATTATCTCACATGCTGTATGTTTTTAAAGTATGTTTTTATATATTAACAAAAAACTTATTTATTAAGAAAAGTTTCAGTCATTAAAATTGATAGGAATATGACAGGGTATAGGATTTATGTAAACTGTAGATTATAAAATGCGGTTTTATACTAATGAGTTTAATTGGCCCTTTGTAGCAGTCACATTAAATCTATGTCCAGAACTTCTGTGGTAGGTTATCAAGTCCAAATTTTATAGTAAAATCAAGAAGAATTTCATTTCATTTTATGTATTTTGAGACAGGGTCTCTCTCTATTGCCCTGGGTAAACTACATTGGCATAACAGTAGCTCACGGCAAACTCAAACTCCTAGGTTCAAATGATCCTCCTGTGTCAGCCTCCTGAAGAATTTTAATCTGAAGAATCCATTTTTGGAGGGCTGAGGGGCAGAGTCGCACGTTGTCACACTCTTGGTAGAGTGCTGTGGCATCACAGCTCACAGCAGACTCAAAGTCCTAGGCTCAAGTGATCCTCCTGTGTCAGCCTCCCAAAGAATTTTAATCTGAAGAATCCATTTTTGGCGGGGTGAGGAGCAGAGTCGCACTTTGTCACACTCTTGGTAGAGTGCCGTGGCATCACAGCTCACAGCAGCTTCAAACTCTTGGGCTCAAGCGATCCTCCTGCCTCAGCTCCCTGAGCAGCTGGGAATACAAGCGCCCACCAGAATGCCCATATTTTTTTAGGGAGGTGTTGTCCTCTTGCTCAGGTTGGTCTGAAACTCCTGAGCTCAAGCAATCCACCTGCCTTGGCCCCCAGAGTCGAGAATCTATAATTTAACACCTGATATATTTTCTCAGCCAAACAACAGTGTCCTATAGCTTAGCTCTGATGACATGAATTAACTCTCACCATGTCACAGCCCAGGGTGAATCGTACAGCCGAGTGCAAAAAAAGAAGAATAAAGAGGTGGTTATTTGAACAGAGGGGTGTTGGTGGTCCAGATTCTCCTTTGCACCCAAACAGCATAACCTGTGGTCGTAATAAAGGTGCACTGCTACCTCTTTCTCCTCCGTGTTTGTGGCTTTGCAGAACCAAAAGCAATCAGGAAGAATGTGATGGTGTGAACACACACATTGTTGTAACTTATGCCACCTGTAAGAATACATGGGCCCCCACTTTAGGCTCAAATAAGGTGGCAATGATTTATTACATCTGCACAGGCGGACCGCTGCCCCAAAGGGCAAACAGCGGGAAATGCAGGCAACCTTTTATACCCTTTTTGTGTTGATGTGGCAAAGCAAACCTATACAAAAGCGGAACGTGCCTGGTTATAGGGTGGGGTTACAGTCAGATGGTTAGGTCAGGGGGTTGCATCATGGAAGTTGGCATGAGGACTAGCTTGGCTTGGGTGGGAGACTCAGTAACCTGGGAAACTCTGCTTGAGTGAGTTTTCACCATTGTTTAGCTGTGGGACTTGCAGAACTTCCTTGTTCTATTTAGAAACCTATTCTCAGAATTAACCCAAGGGGCGAGGGGCACGCTGGGGACCAAGGCTGAGACAGGCCGAGACAGACTCGGGTCTTTTGGGAGCTGTTGGCCTACAACAACATGAAGGACTCTCCTTTGAGAAGAAGCAAAACATTTAGGGAGTGTGTTAGCCAGGGACAGTCAAATCTTTGTGAAGAATGCTGACGAGGGCCCCGGGAGAAACTAGACGTGGTGAGGAAGGCGTGGCTTGAAATACTCTTGACACAGAAAGTGATGGCTTTGCACGCAGTCTCCCCAGACAGAACTAGCGTGTACGGACACAGCTCTTTCCAGGGAGTGTGAACAGGTGTGTGACTATCTACTGACCACCGTATGATGGGACCCCTTTGTCCCATCCGATTTTAGCAGGATTAGGTTTGAAAACAGGGCAAGGAGATGCAAATATAATTAGCGTTATCATCTCACTGGTGTTATCTGCACAGCCCCTGTGGACAAAAGCAGTCCAGCCAAGAAGGAAACAGAAGCTTAAACCCTAAAGAAGAAAAGCAAAGAAAGTTTTTACTTACCCCATCTCAAATAAAAAGTATGTTCAAAACATTTGTGTTCTACACTTGACAGATTTGACTTGTACCCTTGTCATATGTATTTGACTTAATAAAAAAAAAGAAAGTATGTTCAGTCAGATAATGTAAAATGTTTTGGAAAACTACAATCATTATGAACTTGGTAACTGTGATGTAACTCTGGCCAGTGGCTGTCAACAGAGGTACGGTCAGGTGGAGATCTAGGCAGTTTGAAGGTCGTGATATTAATTCCACAATTGCAATAATTTAGCAACTGCTGTATGTACATCACTAATGCAATGTATTGATCTCAGATAACTTTATTTTTTTTCTCAAGAAGCATTTTGTCTCTGATGAAAGCCTTTTCAGGTATAGTTCCCTGGGGTGTGGACAGTGAGAGATGTGAGAGGAAAAAGCTATTTTCTGCCCACGTTCATCATCTGTACCATGCCGGGTGGATACCAAAATGTCTGACCTAAGTTCTGACTCCACCTTTAACAGCTCTGTGGTATTGGGCTAGTTACCCAATATCTCCCTGGGTTAGTTGATCTCGACCAATAGCACTAATGCCCAGACCTACCTTCTTTGTTTCTTGAGAGTATTACGAGAGTTAGTATACGCAGAGAATGCTCCCCCCAAATGGAGACACATTTTAAGAAAGGAAAAAACTATTGAGATTGTACTAAAGTATCCTGATAATAGAATATGAATCCAGGCTATGTTGAGCACCTCTTCTAATTGCAGAAGCCAAACGTGACTTGAGTATTACAATTTTACTAGTACTTTTTCTAGCTCAGCGCCTGTAGCTCAGTGAGTAGGGCACTGGCCACATACACCAAGGCTGGTGGGTTCAAGCCTGGCCAGGGCTTGATAAACAACAATGATAACGGCAACCAAAAATAGCTGGGCATTGTGGCAGGTGCCTGTAGTCCCAGCTAGTTGGGAGGCTGAGGCAAGAGAATCACTTAAGCCAGCTGTCCTCAAACTTTTTAAATAGGGGGCCAATTCACTGTCCCTCAGACCGTTGCAGGGCCAGACTATAGTTAAAAAAAAAAAAACTATAAACAAATTCCTATGCACACCGCGCATATCTTATTTTGAAGTAAAAAACAAAACGGGACCAAATACAATTCACACCAACTCATGTGGCCCGCAGGCTGTAGTTTGAGGACCCCTGGCTTAAGCCTAAGAGTTTGCGGTTGCTGTGAGCTATGGCGTTACAGCACTCTACAGAGGGTGACATAGTGAGACTCTGTCTCAAAAAAAAAAAAATAGCGCTTTTTCCTTTTCTTTAAATGTGTATACATTTGGGGGCACCCTTTGTGTAAAGTACTCAGCATATTAAATGTTGACCTACTGTGTGCATATGAGCTACAGTACCTATTCTCACGATTGTATTTGTTTGGATGAGGAATGAACTTGTCTTAAAAGATGCTTGATTTTTGAAGTCGAGATAGAGGTTGGTCTCACTTCCTGCTCCAGAGCTTATGAGCTGGGTATCAACACCTGAATTACCAATTTTTCTAAACGCAGAACAGTTGTGACAATAACTACCTTGCCTGACTGTAGGAGACTCAGTGAACATATGTGTGATTACAATGGTTATTAAAGACAAAGTCATTTTCGCAAGTACATTTTCATGGACAATATTTATCAAACACCCATTCATAATTAAGTGTGCTAGGCGTTAAGAGCAATAGAAAGTATAATTAAAATATGACCCTACCTTCTCGCAGCTTAGTAATATGCTGGCTCATTGCCTATGAAACCGAAAGAACTTATTTACTTGGTACTAATATTCTTGAAGTGTTGGTGTAACCCAAGAAAGATAATAAAAGATGTGTTATTCTGTTATTTCTGTAGCATCTTTGCTAAAATGCTGAGTGTAAACGGCAAGTTGGGTAGGCTGCCAAATAGCTCTCAAGTCCTCCCTGGCCTTGTTAGTGGCCACTTAATAGTAGAAGGAACAGTGTTCCATGGGACTCATTCTGTACAGAGAAGATTTCATGGTGGGATGACAAGAAACCCACCAAGGGGTCCTGAGATGATTGCTATCAACTGCACATAATTTTATTTTCCAGTAGATAGAGCCAAGAGCAGTGTTGTTCCAACCCTCTGCTATAGGGGAAAAGAAAACAAAAATTCTGCAGGTTGAAGATGACTTCTTGCGAATAAATGATTTCTAAAATGTTGATCAGTTTCTGTGCAGGGACTTTGCAGATGTGTAATTCTTTTTGTTTTTTTTTTTGAGACAGAGTCTCACTATATCGCCCTCAGTAGAGTGCTGTGTCGCCACAGCTCACAGCAACCTCAAATTCTTGAGCTCAACCGATTCTCTTGCCTCAGCCTCCCAAGTAGCTGGGACTGCAGGCACCTGCCACAATGCCCTGCAACATATGCTAGATTATCGCCAGTAAAATTTTAACACTGCCTTTTGTATGCCTATAAGTTGTACACCAGAAACTTCAAGCTGCCTTCCTTCATCTGGTCTTCCCAAAGTGCGTTCGTGGGAAATTGGTAGCACATAGATTCCACACAAAGCTATGCCTGTGGATAGGGGTCCCTTCTGGAGAAGTGCCTAGGCTTATCAGGCAAGGAGAATTATTGTGCTTTATGCTACAACCCTTAGAAGGGTAACCACCCTTCTAAGAAATGTAACCTCAATTTTGAAACAGTAGCACCATCCCTTTTCCTCATGGACAGTAATATGTCTCTTTTTTGACAGGGGACAATGTGCTGAAATGGAAAGAAAAACCCAGTAGATTTTCATGGAGGCAGGTTTAAAGGCAGCATCGCAGAGCCATGATCTGAAGGTAAGCACCGTGAATAATTATTGATGAGTCCAGTGTCACAAAGGCCGAATTCGGGACTGTACCATACGTCCAGGGGGCCAGCCAGGGCTGCTGTGAATTCCGAGCCTGGGGCTGGGCCCTGAACACTGCATGTGAGAGTCTCTGTTATTCTTTCTGACCCTGCACACCGCTCCCCTTCTTGGACCTTTGCTATTTGATCTGTGCTCAGATACAAGATTGGGAAGGTTGGTAGTGAACTTGGACTTTCCCTGGAGGGTCGCTTGGGTGTGACGGGGCTGGGGGTAGGGGCTGTTTTTCCACCCTTGCTGTCTCATTTTTCTAAGGGGTCAGGGTGCACTCCAGATCATCAGTCACACGTCTGGGAAACCAGTTCTGCGGGCATGGTCAGCTTTACCCTGCGTGCAGGCTCTCCTTGTAGCCTGCAGGATAGATGAGCTTTAGTCTGGAGTGCCAGGGTTCCCTCCACCCCCGCTCGAGACAAGGTCCTCCATTGACCAAAGAAAAGCAAAGTTAAAAGCAACAAGATAAAAAAGACAGGACATGCAAAATAGAAATTTAAAGGGTAGGAACATCAGGGACCACCGCTAGCTTGTGGGGTTCCAGCAAATGGCCCTGAGCCTTTGTTCCACTTAGCTTTTATTGAGGCTGTTACCTCATTTAGCCCAGAGGGTAAGCTGAGGAAGGAAACAAAAATGTCAGCGGTTTCTCTTAGTAAGCCTGTCAGTTCTTATTCTATCTATAATCATTCGCTTTAAGCAGCCTTGATAAATCCAAACCCTGAGCCTGGTGGGGGTCGGGGCAGCCTCCTGTCCGTGGTCACCCACACAGATTCCTTGGGGGAGGTTAATCCGCTCTGGTTCTCTGTGGAGCAGACGCCCCAACGGAGTCAGGGTCCTCTGAAGAATCGGTGCAACAGAACAATTTTCCTCTGATCTCCACCCAGAGGCGTCTTCCTCTCTGATAAAGGTACAAGCTCCCTGCCCATATTACAGGCTGGAGCTGTTCCCTTGATCTCTGCTCTGGCCAGAATACAGATCCCCACAATGGGTGTTTGCTTTGACTGTTGACTGGTTGATGCCCCCAGGCCTTGCACGCAGCCTGCTCTATGCTCATTGTTCTTCAGCGTTTACGGACCCAGCAGGGGTGTTTGCAAAATGCATCCCTTACAGGCCAGGCTTTTAGCAAAAGCAGGAAGTGCTCAGGTAGGTAATTTGGCTGCTGGTTTAAAAGTAAGCTAGCTAAATTGTTTTAATTCCACCTGGCTCAGCTTATTTCTCTGTTTTAACCTTTTTAGGGGGGTGTTCTTTTCCCTTGCCCGGAATGGGGTCTTTGGCCCCATTCTGCCTGCGTGGGGAGTGGAAAATGTCTCGAGTGTGACCATAGACAGTTTATTCACTGCTGCTGCTAAGGTCTTCCTCCTTTTTGGCTGTGAAAAGGGGGTCATAAAATACCAAACTTGTGGTGTCATAGGTGTAATGAGACCTTTTTTTTTTTTTGCAGTTTTTGGCCGGGGCCAGGTTTAAACCCACCAGCTCCGGTGTATGGGGCCAGGGGCCCTAGTCCTTTGAGCCATAGGCGCCCCCCAAAAGTGTGATACCTGGTGGTGTCAACTTTCTAAGTAAGGGGTGCTGTCTATGGTGGGGAGAAGGAGTCCCTGCCCTGTGAAGGGGATTGCAAACTGTTCACAACTAATGAAAGTGCTCAGCCCACAGCTAGAATGTTTCAACAGAAAGTGCAGAGGAAACTCTAAAATACGAAAACAGGCTGTATCACCAGTCTTACAGGCTCATGTGCTTGTCAGAAGTGCACACTTACCTCTCCTCTGGGTCAGGCCTTCCCACCTGCAGCCTTTCACTTTCCACATTCTCTCCACCTGTGTACGGCGTCTCTTCTGTGCTCGTACTAAAGTTCTGCCCCTTCTGTGCTGGCTGGGCTGCTGGAGAGTTTACAAAGAAATCATTATTGGTAATCACGGACATCTGCTGATTTTTCTCAGCACCGGTGTGGAAAACCAAATCTAGCAGTGTGTTCAGATTACTTGGGTGGTGAAAATAGTTTCCTTTTCTTTCTTTCTTCTTTTTTTAGCGACAGGGTCTTGCTCAGTCTCCCAGGTTGGAGTACAGTGGCATCATCATAGCTCACTGCAATGTCAAACTCCTGGGATCAAACTATCCTCTTGCCTCACCCTCCTGAGTAGCTGGGAATCCAGTAATACAGCCTCACGTGTGGCTAATTAAAAAAATAAATTGTAGAGACAGGGTCTTGCTGAGTTGCCCAGGCTACTCTCAAACTGCTGGGTGCAAGCGATCCTCCCACCTCAGCCTCCTGAAGTCTTGGGGTTATAGGCGTGAGCCACTGAGCCCAACCATTTTCTTTTAAAAAAGGCGGGGGGAGGAAAGGAGAAAGGGGATTGGGGCTAATCCCACTTGATGGGTACAATATAAGGGTATATGGCACACCTCCTGGGTGTGGGGCACAACTCCAACTGGGACCTTACCTAACAACTGCAAACATTGTAACCTAATCATTTGTGCTCTCATATCAATCTGAAATTTAAAGCAAAAAGCTATTTGAAATGAACAAAATTAGAAAACAGTGATTTATAGCTCATTTGCAGTGTCCACAATGATACGCATTGGGAATTTCAGATTTCCCGTCATAATGTTCTCTCCTCATAGTGCAAGGTGTATCTCATAATATGGAAGGGTACAAATAAGAGCTTGCTGTCTGACTCCCCTCTCAGAAATTTGCCCACAGATACTCTGCTCACGAGAAAACACATTCTCTTCTGGAGTAAGTGTCTCCAAGACCTAGGACCCAAAAGGCCCCTGCAAAAGAGAATCCAAAATGTCAAGAGAGTGCTAATATTGCAGGCTATGGGACCACTCAGACCATGAGATCCTTCTCTCTCTCTGGAAATTGTAACTAGAGCAGAGGTGAGGGAAGGGTACAAAACTTTTATGATAAATACTTGTGAACAAATGTTCATGAAGAGATCTCACAGTTCAAAATCTGGACCGTTCCCCTTCCAAGATCAACTTCACAAAGTCATGTTACATTTTAATACATTTCAAAGAAAGGAAGATGTCTGTTCATGACTCAGCTATTAGTTCAAGTGCTGCTGAGACACTATTTGTGGTTCAATTGCTTAAATATTAGATAACGACCAGATTTCCTATCTATTTGAATGTCTTGTCCTCAAGACATTTCTCAAAATTTAGATTGCAAATGACTTTTGAGCATCCTCTAAAGTTTGCCAGATTGATTTTTCCCATCAGTGGTTTTCTCTTTGTAGAACAAAACTGTAATAATTTTGTGGGATTCTGCAAGATTTAGAAGGTCATGTCCTTTCCTGAAATCTCCTTTCTGTCAACGTTATTTCGAAATCTCTTTCTCCATCTTGCCTTAAACAAACACTACTTTTCGTGTTTTGTTTTTTTCTTTTTTGAAGAGACAATTGGTAATTGACATAGTAAGGCTGAGGCTGGTTTCTATTTTGTCAATAACTTGCAAATTTGCAAGAGGATCACACTGAGAAAATGGTTGACCCATTGTTTGTTATTTTTATCTGGTTTAGATTTATTAATTTTATTGAAGGTACTCACAGCACGTATCCTTTTTCAGCAGCACACAGCTGAAAAATCAATAACAGGGCATTATGTAAATCTCCTTGTCTCCTGAATTACTCAACCTTTTTTTTAATTTTCCATTTTCTTCCTTCAACCTGGAGGAGTGTTAATAAAAAAAACCAAGGTGTGGAGACTCTGAAGTCTTCCTCTTCTCTCTCTCACACCACCAGCAACCAATGCAACTTTGCTCGTCATAATTTCAGCAGCTGTGGTGCAAGGGGCAGTTTAATATAATCAGGCTGTCCCAGTTCCGAGGACGAGCTGTAGTAATAGGTCTGGCACCAGGCTCAGAGCGGCAGACAAGTCACAGCTCAGAATATGACAGTTCACATTATGAAACTCAGGGAGAACGTTACATAAAGTGCACAATCAGGGGAAGCAAAGGAGAACTTCTGAATCTAGATTTTTATTTTTATTTTTATTGTTTTACCATTTGCACTTAGGTTCAATCTACATTTGAAACCTCTCGACATGATCAGCTTATCCCTGAAACAGTCATCTACTGGTTTTATTAAATTGGATAATTGCATCCTCTCTCTCTCTTTGGTGGGTTAGCTACCATTTTACTTCCTTCCAAACTAGAAGTATTCAACTTAGTCCTCTGGATAACTTAATTGCAGAAGCTGATTGGGTATTTCCTTTCTCAACATTCTGAAGACCCTGTGTGAGAATTAAAAGCACTGAGCTTCTTCACTAGAAGAATTGTCCTTGAGGAAAAGGGCAGGGATTTGCAGGTCTACTGAAGTTCCCAATGAGTGAGGGCATCCATGGTAACATGCAACCCGGGTCTGCTGCTGTTTAGCTATTTTCGATTACTGCATTTCTGTGTTTAAAACTGGGACAGGTGTGTATTCACTCCTTTTCCCTGGGAGAAATCTGGTGCTTGTAAATTAAGAACAACAGCTTGCCTAGGAAACATAAATTTTGCAGGAAGCCTAGTTAATACTTGCAAATTTCAATTCATGCCGGTTTAATCAATTTTCTGCATACCGTTGCCTGAATGCTTTTAGGTTTTGTAACTTCGATTAAGGGAAATTCGTTGCACTGTATTTTGGTGGTAGTCTGGAGAATCCTAGTGATCTTATATTAGCATTTATTGTGTGGTAAGGATGACGCAGTCCAGTTCAAAAACTGATGATTGAGAAAAATCCCTTTCATGGCCTTACTGAAGCCATAATTTTTAAGTCAAGGGATCAAGAGTTGAAGTAGGACAGAGGAAGGTCATGGTGATCTGCAGCTGCACTTGTGAGTGTGTTGAATATTCAGCTGATCAGGTCATACTAGGTGCCACTAAATTCGAATATTGAGTTTGTTCACAGTATCCTTTGTTTTGAACACATGCTGCCCAAATGAATCTTTCATTAAACATGTTTGTGATTTAGAGGGACTTGGAAAAGATCTGTAAACCAATGTGGTACAGAAACCGGGGTATCACCTTCAGATGTCAGGAGTCCGTCATCATTGCAAAATTTCACAGTGTCTGAATGTCCCTGCAAGGACATTGGAGACTCTGGAAGGACCTTTCAAAGGCAGAAAGGTAAATCGTGATTGAAACACATGCTCAATCTGTAGGTTATGCTCCTTCTCCTTAGCAGCTGTTTTCAACCTGTGGGTCGTGACCCCTTTGGGGGTCTCCTGCATATCAGATCTTTACATTATGATTCGTAACAGTAGCGAAATTATAGTTATGAAGTAGCAGCGAAAGTAATTTTATGATTGGGGGTCACCGCAGCATGAGGAACTGTATTAAAGGGTCGCGGCGTTAGGAAGGTTGAGAATCACTGCCTTAGTTAGTGGCATTAAAGCTCACAAATTAAAGAAGTAATTGAAAAAAATCTTTTTCTTTTATGTAGCTTCAGAGTATGTGGAAACTAATCAGAGTATTTCAGTAATCAGAAGTAAAAGAGCAAATGGACATAGTTGTGCAGACCTGGGGAGAATAAAGTTTGGTTTATATTTATCTTTAAAGATTAGTATTTGATAGGAATTTCAAAAATTGTAAAATTATGGGCAGTGCCTGTGGCTCAAGGGAGTAGGGCACCGGCCCCTTATGCCAGAGGTGGCAGGTTCAAACCCAGCCCCGGCCAAAAACTGCAAAAAAAAAAAAAAAAAAATTGTAAAATTATGAAAATTTAAGATTTAATCTTTTTATGTTACCTATAGTAGACACACGGAAACACCAGAAAATGGGTGAATAGTTCTTTTTTATGTCTCTTTTCCTGTTGGTGACAAATCCTAGTTGGATAGTAATAAACTGATACATGTTGGGTAAATCAAGAAATGGGAGGGATATTTTAGATTATATAAATTATTGATCAAATAAAAGTGGACATATTATTCTGTTTATTATTCAAAATTTCCTCCTACTTCATTTTTTTTTAAATTTTACTAAAATAAACCTTATCTCTCTTGTTTTATTTTGTTTTGCTTTAAGTGAAAGATGGTTTTTTTATGCCAACTGGCTTTTCATACTGAGACCAAGAGTTTCCCTATCCTGTCAAATCAATCCTCTGGTCCCTTTGCTCCTGGGCGGCCATTCCCCCCACAAATCTTAGAAGGAAGGTTCATGACTTCTGCCACAGGAGATGGGGTGGGGGGGTGATAGGATTTCCATGGGCACTGACACCTGTCCTTTGGGACTAGAAAGACTAAAGCTTAGCATAAAAAAGAAGAAAGAGAAAGCTTGGTGACGACCATGGTACCCATCATTTCCGAGCAGCTACTTTTCTGGAGGCTTCATCTGGGACCCTAACCCCACCTGCTCCTGATGTCATTTCCTGCTTGCAGCTCTGCCTGGGTTATGACATCAGGTGGGGAGGAAGGCCGTGGGTGCTGATGTCACTTCCTGCCTGCAGCTCTGCCTGGGTTATGACATCAGGTGGGGAGAAGGCGAGGGTGCTGGAGGTTACAAGGGGACTTACTTGTTAATGGATGGGTATTTCCTAACTTTCCATGCTGAAGCAACAAAGAATGGCTTAGTTCTTTCGGGGATTAAAAACAATTTGTTAGTTTGAGCTTGAACACTCTGTATTTGATGTACCAAACCTTTGAAACTGCTCCGAAAGCCATTTTTTCCCCCATTCATGTTTCTTTCATTATTAGGTTTGAATAGTGAAGTTTGTCCGACATACTTAACAACTGGAAAACAAATTTTTAAGTAGCTCGGACTGAAGACTGTGGCGTTAGAGCTCATCCTTTCCTTTCGACTTCTAGAGAAAACAGACGATCGTGCCTTTTAACAGAGAGGCTCAGTACTGATAAAGGTGATATACAGTTAGTTTAATTCTCGTGCATTTTATTTTTAGCTTCGATTAGGTGGTACATTTGCAGCAAATAATAATATGTTGTTCACTCCTTTTATTAAAAACCATCAGTTCTAAACACAGGAAAAATTGGTGAGCACAGTTTATGTGTGGTTTGTATTTTTGCTGTGCTTAACTGACAAGTGAAGTAGAGGACTTTAAAAATGATTTTTAGGGAACATTCCTCCACTGTAGTGTGGTTTTTGATGTGCAAATTTGTCCGTAGTCCTTCTTTATAATTTTCATCTCATCTCTTTCTCAGACTCATAATGTTTCCTTTGTACCAAGACTCTATTGCCTTAGTTTATGCTTCTTTTCTGCCTGGAGGATATCTTTCAGAATGAAAAAGGCTGTGGGGTCAGGGGGTGGCAGGCATATCTAGTCAAATAGATATTTTTACACTATATATTGAGATAAGTTATTTATGCATAACCTAATTTTCTTTGAGCTTTGAAAGGCAAAAGTAAGCTTCATTTTCCACGACAGTGTTACACACATGTTCTTCTGTGTTAGGGAGAGTCAGCTATGGGCTGTGTGTGTGCCGCCTGTTCTCACGAATAAACATTTTTTAGAACACAACCAAATCCTTTCCATTTTCATCTATGGTTTTTTTTCTTTGCAGTTTTTGGCTGGGGCTGATGAAATAGAGGACTTTAAAAATGATTTTTGCCACCTCTGGCATAGGGGGCCGGTGCCCTACTCCTTTGAGTCACAGGCGCCGTCCCCACATCTATGGTTATTTTATACCACAGAGCCAGCATGGCATGATTGCCCAGAGTCTGCATGGCCTACAATGCCCCAAAGATTTATCATTTGGTCCTTTACAAAAAAACCCATCAATCCATTTTTTTAGGGTATGGCATGATTCTTTTAGGGGGTCACAGATCAAGTCTTGGTGAACTTCTTGGATCTAGAAATTAATGCAAGGTGGGCATAGTGGCTCATGCCTGTAATCCTAGCACCCTGGGAGGCTGAGGCAGTAGGATCCCTTGAGGCCAGGAGTTCAAAAACAGCCTGAGAAAGAACGAGACCCCAGCTCTACTAATAACAGAAAAATTAGCAGGCATTGTAGCAGGTGCCTATAGTTCCAGCTATTCAGAGGCTGAGGCAGGAGGATTACTGGAACTCAGCAGTTTGAGGCTGGTGTGAGTGAGGCCAACGCTATAACTCTCTAGCATGGACAACAGAGGGACATCCTATCTCAAAACAAGGAAAAAGAAATTAATGACTCTGTGTAAATTATTAAACTAATATATAATATATTATTATTAATAGTAAAATACAGAGCAGACACACAGTTCATGTAAAATTGCATGCGAACGTTATTTGATCTTTGAAAGATGAAACAAATAGTTTCCTATTTGAACTCTATCACTGTAACTCTTGAACACAGAGCAGGTGTTCCCTGGAATCAGGGATGCATGGATAAGTGGGTTCTGGGAAGCCCTGTGAATCTTCCTTGTAAAATTTTTATTCACTAAGAAGAGATTACATTGCCTTCAACAGTGAAAGCAAATAGCTTCAGCTGACCTAAGCTGGATGGATTCTGCTGGCTGGGTGTGGATCTATCTTTGGGCGAAGGTCCATTATTACGCAGCCAGATCTTGGAGAAACAACCATCTTGACTGGTTTTTCCACATCCCAGTTTCTTTCATGCTCTAGAAGAGAATGCTTGATTAAGTGCAAGCAATTATTGTGATTTTCTTTCCGCCTAGCTAAACTTTTTAATGAAGTGCCTTTGATATGGTTAAAACCAGGAGGTGCCTCCATTCCATTTTTCCTGGGAATTCTCCCTCAAAGTGGATAATAATTAATATCTGTAGGGCATGGCATTATTTTCTCTTTCTCTGACATGCGATTCTCCATCACACTTTTACGATATGCACCTGCAGTAAATAGTAACTCCATTTACTTCAGATGTAGATAATTAAGGATCTTTTGCTTAAAATGCCCCCTTAATATATTGGTACTTCCTTTCCCACAGTGGCCGCAGAGGATGTGACTTTCCGTTGTGTTCCAGAGTGTTTGTTGGTTTTAAGTATAAGCACAGTAGTCCTTCTTTACCTGCCGTGAATCTGTCGTCCTGAGTGGAGTGCCGTGGCGTCATAGCTCACAGCAACCTCAAGCTCTTGGGTTCAAGTGATCCTCTTGCTTCAGTCTCCCTGTAACTGGACTATAGGCCCTTGTCACAACACCTGGCTTTTTAGAGCTGGAGTTGCTCTAGCTCAGGTGGTTTCAAACCCAGGCAATGTACTTACCTCAGCCTCCCAGGGTGCTAGGATTACAGGTGTGATCTACCTGACCCAGTCCAGCATTTTATTTTCATAGGAGGATGAGCAAGTATTATTTTCTTTCTTGAATTTGTGAATCTGGGTGGAGATGAAAAATTAATGCAATGGCATATAGAATTTTTGTTTTTAAATAACCAACAGCAACTTTGAGGCCATTAAATGCGGATTCTAAGAGATTTTTCTTCCCAGCATTTTTTCTTTTCTGGTTGCATATATATGCACAGAAGAATATAAATTATTTAGCAGTGACTTATCTGTAATTAAGTCTTCTGAATGGACTACTATTTTAGCTGCTATATTTTCTTCTCTATTACTTAGAAAATTTGTTACCTTTCAACAGTTGAAGATTAATAAAGTAAACTTTAAAATGGAAAATTTGTCACATTTTAAATTTCATAAAGGGCATCCTTTAGATTACTTTTACTGCTTGTATTGGCATTTAGGATTTTATAATTAACTACTTAAAAACATAAAAACAATAGATTAATTTATTTCTTTGGGTATGCCATGATAGGTTATATTTTTCAATGTTTAAACCAAACACTTGCTCAAAAATCAGTGTAAAGGAGCTGAAAAGAAATAACTGTTACTAATTATTATTATTATAATTTTTTGCAGTTTTTGGCCGGGGCTAGGTTTGAACCCACCACCTCTGCATATGGGGCTGGCGCCCTACTCCTTTGAGCCACAGGCACCACCCTGTCTCTAATTATTTTATACTTGGATATCAGATCATAGTTTAAACATTTTGCTTAAATTATACCCAGCCACAGTCCTGAATATATTTTGCCTGCACTCAACTTTTGGGGCTATTTTAAAATCATTACCATTTCTGTGGTGAGGTCTCTGAAAGGATGTGGCATCAACTATCACCCACCCAACACCCATCCCCCCAAAAAAAAATTTTAAAAGAGTAAAATAGCACTGTGTCAGTTGGAATTCCTGGAATATTCCACTATAATCTAACTGATGTGAGCAAACATTTATTTAACTCAATTTCCTCACCTTTCTGTGTGACCAGACAACATATGAGGTCATTTCAAACAGACATGTGATTTGGGTTTTTTGTGTAGTTGAACATCAGTTTGTTGACCTCATGTCTCAGAAAAAAGTTGAAATGCTGTACTTATTTTATATATATATGGTTAAACTGCTTTGGTAGGAACTTTCCAAATGATTTGTCTTTTCCAGTCTTAGAAAACCAACTGTGTCTCTAACATTGTGATTTTTTAAAACCGGTGTGCCATAAAAGTTTTTGAAGATCATTCCTTAAATTATTTTCAAAAGAAGCTCAAAGCACAGTATGTATATTGTTTTTCTTTTTACTTTTTTTTTTTGCGGTTTTTGGCTGGGGCTGGGTTTGAACCCACCACCTCCGGCATAGGGGGCCGGCACCCTACTCCTTTGAGCCACAGGAGCTGCCCTTACTCTTTTTTT
Organism: Perodicticus potto; assembly: GCA_963574655.1. Lineage (NCBI taxonomy): Eukaryota > Metazoa > Chordata > Mammalia > Primates > Lorisidae > Perodicticus > Perodicticus potto. Next base: position 16,371 of record CAUYRH010077571.1, read on the forward strand.
TTTTTTAATCAACATAATTTAAGAGTGCCATGGATGTTTAACTATAGGTTCAAGTGTGCTGTGAGATAAAGTTGAAGACTACTGCTCTAAGAGTCCGTGTTTTTGCCGCAAATGTTCTCCTTTGATTTCTTTCTGATTTCTGGCTTCTGTGTTTGCAAAGGCAGCGTCCCTGCTCCCCATCTGCAGACTGTCCTGCAGCTCCGCCCCATCCTTCCTGCCTGCTTCTGTGCTGGCGTCCTGAAGGCATCATGGCACCCACTTGGTTTTCATTATTCCCCACTTCTTCCTCAGTGAGCTGATTTCCCCAACTCTTAACAGGCCTCAAACGGAGTGGTGCGAACAGCTGGCATTAAGAGTTCTGGAGGTCTGGCTCGGCGCCTGTGGCTCAGAGGGCTAAGGCGCCAGCCACATACACCTGACCTGGCGGGTTTGAATCCAGCCCGGGTCCTCCAAACAACAATGACGGCTGCAACCAAGAAATGGCCGGGCGTTGTGTTGGGCGCCTGTAGTCCCAGTTACTTGGGAGGCTGAGGCAGGAGAATCGCTTGAGCCCAGGAATTGGAGGTTGCTGTGAGCTGTGATGCCACAGCACTCTATCCAGGGTGACAGCTTGAGGCTCTCTCTGAAAAAAAAGAATTCTGGAGGTCACACTTTGGAAGCGAATATGTGGCGCTAAAGCCAATCTATTGGCAGGTGGCTTCAGGAAGCTCTGAGGGAGACTCCTTCTTCCTGCCCTTTGCAAGCAAAGCAGCCGTTGCAGCTTGCGTCTCCTTCCCCAGGGCTGACCCTCCTGCCTTCCTCTTTGAAAGGCTTGTGTAATTCCCCAGGGCTCACCCACGTAATCCGGGATCATCTCATCTCAAGATCCTGCACTAATCGCAGCTGCCAAGTGCCTTGGCCTTGGAAGGCCACACGTTCCCGGGCTGTGGGATTAAGACGTGGGCAGCTCTGGGGGCAGCGCGCCAGTGAGACTTACATACTGTCATCTTGTGTTTTTGAGTCTCAGCAACTGCATCTGAGGTGTCCCCTTGGGTGACGTCTGCCACCTTTTCTGTGGTGCTTTTTGCAACCGTTCTGAACACACCCTCACTCACCCCTTCCTCCCTGGGTGGTTGCTTCTCTGTCCCTTTCCTGTTGTTGTTGTCCACCCCCCACCTCTCCCCTCCCCTTCCTTCTTTGTCCTTCCCTCCCCCTCTGTCCCTCCCTCCCTCCCACCGGAATCCCGTCCCCACCTCTATTTGATGGAGGGTGTGTCTGGAAGATGTCATCTGTGTGAACAAAGACTGGTGGACCCCGGAGTGGCCTTGGGTGTTTTGACCCTAAATTTCCTTTTCTCCACCTCGTTCGTGACGTCTTTCTACATACCCTGTGTCCCAGGCATGAGGAGTAATTACACTGAAAGGTGAACCAGGCTCTGGCCTCACACAGGACAGCTGCCCGAGGGGCGTACTTTGAAGGTGGCCGTGGTAGTGGTATTCAGCAGTGAGGTATGTACGAGTTACTCTAGGGAGAGTTCGTGAACTTCATCGTCAGACCACGTATCATTATAACATGGGCTCGTCTGTTATGAACTTAAACGTCCTATTTCTCTACCAGACTAAAATTCTCCTGGATACAGGAAATGCCTTATATTAGTGCAAGCACTGTTTTGTCTAACACTGCATCCCATTGCTATGGTTTTCAAAGTCCTTTTAAAAATTTATGTAGAGGGGTGGCACCTGTGGCACAAGGAGTAGGGCGCCGGCCCCATGTGCCGGAGGTGGTGGGTTCAAATCCAGCCCTGGTCAAAAACTGCATAAAAATTTATGAAACTCAATTCCTTGATGTGGCAGAACTCACAGGTGGGGCCTTGAAGAGGTGATGGCTTAAGATGGCTTCTTCATGAATGGATTAAACAATTCAAGGATTAATGGATTAATGTGTTAAAGGATTAATGGCTTAATAGGTTAATGGGTTAATGGGTTATCATGACAGGGGAACTGCTGGCTTTATAACAAGAGGAAGGGAAACCTCAGTTAGCACGTTCATACACTCAGCCTCTTTTCGTTCTGATACCTTCCCCACCTCAGGACTCCTCACCAGATGTGGCCCCCGACCGTGGACTTCTCAGCCTTCATAACTGTCATAAATAAATTCCTTTTCTTTATAAATTGCCCAGTTTCAGGCATTCTCTCATAAGCACCAGGAAACAGAAACCTGGACTAAAATACTCACAGAGTTGCCTCATTGCCTGTAGCTCAGCAGTGAGGGCACCGGCCACATACATTGGAGCTGACAGGTTCGAACCCAGCCTGGGCCTGCCAAACAACAATGACAACCACAACCAAAAAATAGCAGGGCGTTGTGGCAGACACCTGTAGTCCCGGCTACTTGGGAGGCTGAGACAAGAGAATCGCTTAAGCCCAAGAGTTTGAGGTTGCTGTGAGCTGTGATGTCACAGCACTCTACCCAGGGCTACATAGCGAGACTCTGTCTCAAAGCAAAACTCATGCAGTCAAAATATTACATGTTGGATTAATATTGCAATAAAAATAGTGATGGAGACTGTGTTTAGATACAGTGTCACTCCTTGGCAGTTTATCTGCTAAAAGTCCATTTATTCCTGGAAGTTCTATAGTGCACACATGTGTGTGCATAGAATTAATGTTTTAAAGGATAATAGCTTATATTTGAACATAACAGATATAGTTGCAGGTTACCAAGGAATCTATTAAATGCTGGAGAATTCTTTGTACCATGCTCTAAAATTTATTTACATCCACTTGCATGGTTTTTAAAGCAGTTCTAGCGTTGCTGGTGATCTGAGCGGGCCTGATCGCACACAGGCTCCTCCTTACTTTCTTGATGCACCGGGGAAGGTGAAAATTAAGAACCGTGCTAAGCTCAGAGACTTATAGCTGCTGTTGCTTGGAGGGAGAGAAGTAATATACTGGTGCCTCCTAACGCAATATTGTTTTCCCCTGAAGAATTCGTTACCTGTGCTTTACTTAAAGAAAAAAAAAAATGTAGGGCAGGACGTTGGAAATGAACTGATAACCTTGCACTGGTAGATATGACTGCTCCGGGGAAGATTCTAAAGAGTAATACTTTGAAACGAACATCAAGAAATGAAAGTTAACATTAAAAAGAAAAAATGCTATCAGCAGTTTAGAGCTTCTGAAAGTCACATGGAGAATGGCTTAACTGGAGTTTATAACAACTCTGATTTCACATGTATAAATAAAATATACATATTTTACGAAAAAGCATAGCCAAATGTTTTTTCCTTAGGATAGTTCTGCTCCTGTTTTCCAGACACATGCTTTCAATGCTAGTTACCCCGCGATAAACTCTCCTAGCTGGCATCGCATTTGAACGTTTTCATCTTCATTTGTATTTTGTGGTGGCATTCTGAGAAACGTTCAGGTTGGAGTTCTCCCACATGAAAATTCATGTCGATCCTTTGTTCTGTCTTATTTTTCTGGTTCTCAAGATTTTCCAAATCGAGCAGATTGACTATAACATCACACATTTGATTTTTCTATTGCTAAGCAAACTAAATTTCCTAAAACGTGGAGCCATTTTAGTGACAGTGCATTCACTGATTAGTTGTTTCCTGGGTGTGGTGAAAATGAGGCCCCTGGCTTTGTGTTGCTCTTGCCTTCGAAGTCATCATTTTTAGAGGACAGGAAATAGTAAGCAAATATTATTAGGAAGGGACAAAGTGTAGATCCCCCGGTCACAGCCACACAGGCTGAGAATGAGCCACCCGCTTCTGCATCTTCCTTTAGCGAGCAAGTCAGTTGCACCCTGTCCTTGGTGGTGCAAATATAATTTTGGAATGGTCTCCTTATCTCGAGAGAGAACCATTTGCTCCCTCCAACTCCTGGGCATGAGAGATTCATCTGAAGGTGGCAACTAGTCTTCAGTGTGAAAACCAAAATCTAAGACAGCCATATAAGCGGTGTGTGAACTTCACACTGATCAAACCGAGGCATCAAAGTTGATCACAAACTCATCATCTTACCAGATCCAGACACCCACAACACATCATGACATTCTGACACTTAGGTGTCCCTCCTCTTAGGAACGCCAGAAAAATTACACAATTTTTCCAAATTTTAACCTATTATTTTGAAAAATGCCGTAAAGCCCCAGACACTCTCTGGAGCTGGTTGACATGGCAAGAAACTCAGCCCTGGGCATCTGGAGTGATCTTGATGCTAACGCAACATGACCCGATGCCTTGTTTTTTTCCTCCCCGACCATGTGAACAAAATACGCCTTATTATATTCCTTACCCTGGCATTTCAAAATCAGCAGATTGGGTTTTTCAGTTATTGGTAGATAGGAGCTCTTTGGGCTCAGTCCTTCCAAAGCTTGCATTGATGTTAATAGTTTCATAAACTATTGCAGGGTCACCCCTCTTACACATCGAAGCTTGTATGCACACGCATACACCCCTACCTAAAAAGATTAATAGACGGTCTGCATTTTTGCATTTTGCCAGTACAATGAGCCAATGAAGGAGGATTTTTCTCATGCTCTTTTGGACTGTGCTGTAAGATGTGCACATTGGATATAATGGTGGGTCTCACTGCACTACATACAATATTAAAAAATATTCATGAAATATTCAGTGCCCACTAAAATAATCATACATGAATTTGTGGCTTTGCATTTGTCATACTTCTTTTCATAGTCATGGCTACATTTTTTTTGTTTTTCTGAGAACAGGTTAGACATCTCCTGCCCCACTTTCCAGGGTTATAAACTGAAGTGGGAGGAAGTAAAGTGGTTATTGGAAAATTACTGTGGGCTGCTTTCCAGGGATTGTCTGGACCACTGAGTACAAAATTCTCATCATGGAACCTTCCCACAAGAAGGTTAAAGTGACAAAATCAATACATAAAAGCAGACAGGGTGTCGGCTTCTACTGAGAGCAAAACACAATTTAGTCTACTGTCCAAAGTCAGTGGCTGGAGGCGATTGCATTTAATTGTGTTACACTATCTTATATCATTGATATAACTACTAAATGCACTATGTGTTATGATATATGGTCATCTCAATGCTCCCCGTGCTTTGGGGCATCACAAGTTTTCAACATCTGTTTCACCAAATGATGGCTATCTGTGCTTCATCTCAGGGGGTCCTGGAGGGCTTAGTAATGCTAGAGATCACCTAGGGAGTATTTTAATTCATTTGAGCTGCTATAACAAAATACTTTAGACAGAGCAACTTCGGTTCGACAGATAATTATTACTAACAGGTCTGGAGTCCAGAAATCCAAGATCCCGGGATGGCAGATGCTGTGAGTGGTGGGGAGTCACTCCTGGTTCATAGATGGTGCCCTCTCACTGTGTCCTCACATGGTGGAAGGGGCCAGGGAACTCACTGGGGTCCCTTTTATAAGGACACTAATCTCGTCAACGAGGCTCCACCCTCATGACCCCATGACCTCCCAAAGGCCCCATTTCCTAATACTGTTACATTAGGTGTTGAGATTTCCTTGTATGAATTTGGGTGTAGGCACATACGTTCAGACCATAGCACGGGAGAGGAGACAGATGAGAACTTCTCGACTCTGCCCAGCCACCCGCATTCTGTCCCTATCATAATTCCATCTTTGAATGCTGGATTGTGAACTTTATTGATGCCTCCTGGTGTTTCTCAAGAACTTCTAAGGCACTGACCATCAATATTAAATCTTCCATCTTCAAAAGACTTGAATTTGTGTGAGTAGTATGCTGTTATTTGCCAATTAACTAGAATGATAAATAAGTCTTGTCCATTTCACTCAGGAAATAAATACCCTTATCAAGACACACTGTTCATGTAATTAACAGTGGTCAACCAAATAGGACATTATTTAAATGCATACTATAAGGAGAGTTCTATTTCACCAAATATCACTATGTACAGCCTAATATTTCTCTTTTCACTTTGCTACCCTACCAATTTGCCTCCTGAGTTCAGAGTTATCTTTTTGGGTTGTCAAGCCATAGTAATATAGGTTGTCAGTTATGTGACTTTTCCTCTGTTCTGAATAGTTTTTATATATTACCTTATTGAGCTCAACCTCTATTAAGTAGTTACCATTAGTATTGGTTTACTATCACTATTACTACAACACATGACTATGAACTTGGTGGTGGGACACAACCCACAAGTGTTAGCCTGTAGCGGTAAGTTCAGAAACGTCAGGGCCCCGGACTGGCCAGGTCTCTGGCTCTGGCCTATCTAATTGTCCGAACGTGGACTGCTCTGCTACCTTGCTCAGGATCAACTCCCCTTAGGTGCCAAGAGGCAATTCGTTTTAGCAGGAGGCAGAGAGAGAGAGAGACTTCCAGGGACAGAAACAGTCTTAGTAGGAGAGCAAATCATAGCAGTCTTCTTAGAAGGGTGCTGGACAGACACCCTCCAAGCAGGAGGAACAAAAGAGTTAGAGGGAGCGAGTCAGTGAGAGAATGAATGAATGAATGAATGAACCTGGAATAACTTCTCCTGCAGCTACTTATAGAAGTGATCCCATGGCTTTTGCACCACAGGTGTGGAGACTGCCAAGCACCGATGTTCTTGTCTCTGTCTTCCCGTGCTCTTGTGTTAAGGATTGTCTCTATATTCTTGTGCTCTTGTGTTAAGGAGAGCAAATCCCTTCCCCATGTCCTTATCACCAAGGCTTTGTATTACTGAGCTGTTACAGGTGTTTACGGAATGTTCAAAGCTTAACTCTCACTTCTCCTTCCCTTAGTTATATGGTCTACTACACAGAAGTTCAAAATGAGTCTTAGGAAGCTAAAGCCAGTGTGTCCACAGGGCTGTATTTCCTTTGGGGGATCTAGGGCGTGAAGTGCTTCTCTCCCTTATTCATGGTCGGGAGGCTGCCTGCTCTCCTTGGCTCAAGGCTCTTCCTCCATCTTCAACGTCTGTAGGCTGAGTCTTTCTCACGCTTCCGTCTCTCTGGTCCTCTCTCATTTCTGTCTCCCTCTTTCATGTCTCAGGCTTTGCTGATTAGCAACTTTTATTCAATCTGCCACCTCCATTCCCCTTTTGCATATAAGGTCAGAGAGTCACGTTGGTTAATTCATGGGCATCTCTGCCTATCACACATTCGTTATCATCATTTTGCAGCTGAGAAAACTGGACAATGACATTTATATAACTTACTCAAGGTTGTTGGGCTTCTAAGTGGTAGAGCCAGTTATAACGAGGAGCTATGCTTACTGTGCATGTGGTGTTGTGGGGTGTGGCACTGGGCCAGGGTGGAGATCTTCATCTTAGATCCTTGTGAATCCAAAGTCAGTAGGTGCCTACTTGGCTTTGGTATGAAGGAGGAGATGCAAAGTGTTGAGTAGGAATTGGGGGAAAAATAGGCCAAAGCTGATAATATGGACATTGAAACAATATTGTACCAAAACATTAAACTAGTCTGGACCATTTTGAGTTAGGTTTTTGTGGAAAAAGCATGCTTTAGCTTCCTCAAAATCTGAATTTGCAGAATGTCCTTTTCTTTTCCCCTCTCTTTGAGACTTTGAAATTTTATGTGAATTGTCACAGGAAAGAGAGACTCTAGGTGATTATCCAAACTCAAGATGCGCAAGTAATGATTTGCTCAAGATTCATCAGGAAGCTCTCCAGCAGTGCAGCAAACACTTTTTACCTCATCAGTGCTTCATAAATGAATTTATTATTACATAATCTTGTAAATAATACTTCCAAAGCCGATAGGAATGATCTCAGTCGTATTTTCTGTCTTGAAGACTGTGACTTATGAAAAATATTTAGTTTTGCTGATGTATTTGAAGAACTCAAAGTATGAAGGGATCAATTTAAAGTCAGAAATGTTTTTTCTTCATAAATGCAGCCAGATATTCTTTAAAGAGTGCTAAGAGGCAAGAAATTTGCAGCTTAGTTAACACTGAGAGATTGTATTCTTTAGTTGTTTCAGCTATACTATGTAGAATAGCATAATAGTGCTAAGAGAGTTTATATACTGGGGGTTAAGAGCTCAAGCTTTGGTGGGGACATAAATACATATATATATGTATATTCGTATATATGAATATATATGTGTGTATATCTGCATATACATATATTCACATTTATTCATATATTTATGAATATATATGTATAACACACATACATACATATGTATACATATATATATCCACATACACACCAAGTCCCCAATTTAAAGAAGGTTTATCAAATGATTTTTCAACTTTATGATGGTGTGAAACCTGTCCATTCAGTAGAAATCAAATTTCAAGTACCCATATGACCAATGTGTTTTTCACTTTTTTTTTTGTAGAGACAGAGTCTCACTCTATCGCCCTCCGTAGAGTGCTGTGGAGTCACAGCTCACAGCAACCTCCACCTCTTAGGCTTAAGCGATTCTCTTGCCTCAGCCTTCCAGGTAGCTGGGACTACAGGCGCCCTCCACAGCGCCCAGCTAATTTTGGATGCAGTTCGGCCGGGGCCGGGTTTGAACCCGCCACCCTCAGTATATGGGGCCGGCGCCCTACTCGCTGAGCCACAAGCGCCGCCCGTGTTTTTCACTTTCAACACAATATTCAATAAATTTGATGAGATACTCAACACTGTATTATCAAATAGCCTTTGTGTTATATGAAGGGTACGGCGGGCTAATGTGAGTGTGCTGAGCACATTCGAAGTAGGCTAGGCCATGTCCTAATGTTGGGTAGGTAGGCTACCCAACATGTGCATCTTTGTCTTTGGATATTTTCAACTTACCGTGGGTTTATCAGATGTAACCCCATCCTAGGTCAAGGGCATCTGTATATATGTATAAGCATGAATATAAATATAAATACAGAAAATAGATCCTCTAAGAAGACAAGACTTGTTCAAGGATCTGGTACTTCTTAAAGGATCTGTTTTCTGCCTGACAAAATAGGAACAGAGTCATCTCTCACATGAAGTGGCATTATGGAGGAATCGAGAAAAATCATGTATTCAACTTGGAGCCCTGTTGGCATGTAATTATTGCCTCCAAAATCATGCCAATTTCTAGGGGATATAAATACTTGTTTATTCATTATATCCTATAAAAGGAAAGAACCTACTTTTCTTGGATTCTAAAACACTATATTCTGGGCAGGACTCGGAAGATGTTTGTAAGGAGACCAGCGACATTAAAACTGAGGGGCTAAAGCTCCTGGGGGAGGACCAAGGTGCACAGATCACCAGTATGGAATCCACCAGCTCCGCTCATGTCTGTGGTGATTAGGAGCGACCCTGAGGGTGCTGGCAGACTGGTGCTTTGCTTTCAAGAAACTCTCTATTCACGGGAGCAGAAGCTTTTGGGCTTTTGAGGGAAGAGAAACTCTGCAGCAGCTCAGGAGGCTACTGACTGTAGCCTCACAGAGGTGTGAGGGAAGGAGAAAGAAAACCCTCAGCTATCCTTCACATGCAGCTCCACATCTCTCTGGGATTGATCTCGGCCGATATCTTCCTCCTCCTCCTTCTTCTCTGCCACTTCTTTCCTTGAATCTCTGGTAGGTTCTGACACTCCTCCCTCAGAATTACACCTCAGCTGTGTTTTGTTTTTGTTTTGCTTTGTTTTTATCTGAAACTTTCCCCTCTTTCTGAAATGATCTGGTGAACAACCAATGTCTCTATTTAATCCATCTTGCCCTACACCTCTTGGATTCTAAAACAGACGTATGTGTTGGGCATGAGATTGCACTTAGCAAAACGATTCATCCTAAGACAGTGGACATGTGTTTGCCAAAGGGATTAATCAGAGCTATTTTTAGAATAGTAAGAATATGCAGGAAGGAGGTGCATGGAACAGCCTATTTCTCTGCAGTCCAGCCAACTGGCATCAGTGCTCTGAGCAGCACAAACTTATGGAGATTTATATTTGTAAAACATACATGCCTTAATAGCAAAGATCTAGTTTCCCTTTGAACAAGATAATCAATATGGAACATCTTTGAAAGCTTAGACAAATGTATAAAACTGGTGATAAAGAAAATTACATCTGCTGTCCTATCATCTCCTGTCTTATTTCTATATGTAAATGTTTGCACATCTTTGCAGCCTTTCTCTGCCTAAGCTCCCCTTCTGGGGAAAATCTCTGGGATTTGATTTTCTGTACATCTAAATCTGAAATTGGAAAGTTAATCCCATACTATTGTTTAAGGTAAACTATTGAGTTCTTGTTTGCAAATTTGAGGATTTGGAGATTGTTATGTATTGCTGACATATTTTTGTAAAAGACCCAAGAGCATCCAAGAGTTGCGGAGACCCAAGAGTTCTCCATCTGGAATTTTGAATATCGTATCTAGTATTTTACAAGAACATATCCTCTAGGACGGATGATCCTTTCTCAGTAAAGTGGACTGGTAGAAAAAAAAGAGTTTCGTAAATGACACTTGAAGGTCATTCAAATAAACTCATTTACTGTACAAAGCTTTCACCTGCCTACATATACAACTTATTCTTAAAAGATAAATGACAGTATTGCATCCTAGAAATTCTAGGGAAGCTTCCAGTAAGAAACTCTTTAAAAAACTGGGGAAAAAATTACTTATCTGGAGGTAGTACATACAGCACCAACTGAAAATACATGGAAAAAAAATCCTCTAATCTGTAGCAGCTTATAGGAGGTATGTTAAAATATTGACCTATAAAAAAATACAGGAATTCTATAAAAATGTAGCAAAATAGCGAAATTTTAAAAATAGAATTGGAAAACAAAGATGAAGATATCTCCCATGGATAAATCTGGCTAAGGGGCAGAAAAAAGGAAAGGAAAGAACACTGAGGCTTAATCTAGGAATCTGATATCCAAATAGCATTTCCAGAAAAGGGCGAGGATGTGGAATACAAAGAAGCCAAAATGATGCACAAATAATTCTGAAAATATTCTCAGTATTGAGAAAAGTAAGTCTCCAGGCTTCTGGGGTGCACTGGGTTCACCACTGGGTAAATGAAATGAAACTCATGTAAAAGCACATTGTTACGAAATTTTAGAAGAACAAAAAATATCTTAAGAACATGGCAGGCAAAGGGAAAGTAAAAAATAAGAAGAAACTATGAATAATCCAGACTTTAGAATGTCATAGAACCCTTCACATCTTTTTCAAAGGTTAAAAGACAGAAACATTCATAATTCTAAGAAAAAGAATAAATTACTACATAGAACTCTTTCTTGGACCAAACCATCAGTGAGCTAGCAGAGTCAAGACATTTTTACTCTCACGTAACATTTCAAAAGCTTTTACTTTTACACACCCTTTCTTAAAAATCTGTGTGTAATTATGTGTTCCTGCAAACAGTAAGATAAACTACAAATAGAAAGACAGGGGACCGATGGGGGCCTGGTTGAAAGAGAGTTCAGAGAATGTAAGTCCCAAATTAGCTCTGGGTGCAGGTGGGACAGCCAGAAGCCTACAGTAGTGAGACTTCAAGGAAAAAATTAAAAGAGAAGGACATGAAACATGTGACTGTGCAGAAAAAGAACCAAAGTAGGCGTTAGTTCTCTTGGAATATTTAGAAAAACTGAACAATAGATACTCAGAAAGTAGAAAAATCAAAACGTGATTCAGTTGTGGTCTCCAAATGAAACAGAAAGTTATTCAATAAAGGGGCTTTAATGAGAGTGCAGTGTTTACACTTACAATAAAAACACTGAATATGCCCCTCGGGCCAGGTAATAAACTGTGGTCTATGTACACCATGGAATAGTATTCAGCCATAGGAAAAGATGGAGACTTTACATCTTTTGTATTAGCCTGGATGGAGTTGAAACCCATTCTTCTTAGTAAAGTATCACAAAGATGGAAAAACAAGTATCCAAAGTACTCGACGATAATATGAAGCCAGTAGATGATCTAGTACATGCCCACACAAGAGAAAAAAACTCAATTCAAGTTGGGGGGGAGAGGGAGAATAAGTGGGGGAGAGGGGTAGAGAGAGGGGGATGGGTGTGCTCTCACCTGATCTGCACAATTAAGGGTGTATGGCACATTTCCCGGGTGTGGGGCACAACTACATCAGGTACTCTACCCAACAAATGTGAACATTGTTCTGTAATTGTTTGTACCCTCATATTAATCTGAAATAAATAATAAATAAATGAAAATACTGAATAACGATATAGCCAAAACAGTGTGGTAACTAACTGGGGGAAAGAGAAGTCAAACCGGGTGATGGTCACCCTCAGAGAATTTATAGGTAACATCTAAAAACAACATATCAAGACAAAGTCATATAATATGTCACTTAGAAGTGTGGTGGAACACATTTTGGGAGGAAAAGCTAAAAGACATGAGAGTGTTTGCTTCCAGAGACTCTGACCCTGGCGGGTTGTATCCTGAGCAGTAATTGCCATTTGGTGTGGTGTTCATATGTGGAATCTCTGTAAGATGACCACCCAACAGACTGCAACAAACCGGTCAACATATGGAGGTGGTTAACAAAAGAAACTAGGCCTGCTGTGCTGATATGTACCTGTGGTCCATGTCCAGTCTATGAAAATTAGGTCAACTGAAGCAGGTGGTCAGTGTAGGGACAGGGTCAGCTATGGAGGGTCTACTGTAGTGTTTTGGCTCTGATAAGTTCAGGCAAGCTTTCCTTTGTCTAAAAGAAAAAATAAGACCAAGATTTCATTGCACATGTAGGTGAATAGTCTTATCTATAGTACTATTTCTCCAACTTACTTGCCCATTGGAAGTTCCCTTGAGAATTTAATAAATATCGGTGGCTGTGCTGTGTTCCCCTGGGGCTTCTGCCATACGTGGTCTAGCTGGATTTCTCAATTCTCCGTAGAGTTTCTAGTCTACAGCAGAATAGGGAAGTGTGGATCTAGGTAGCTCTAATTCATACTTTAACATCTCATCCAGGTTGCATTCGCAAAGATATTCCACTTTCGGTAACAAACACACGATTTATAATGATTTAGATTGTGCAGATGTTATCACTCATTTTTTTAAAATTTTCTCCTTACACAAAAGGCTTTAGTCATCACTTAAAAATGACATAATCCTCTCAAGCTTTCTGGGTTTTGTTTTTTGTTTTTAATTCCTCCCCTCCCCAAGCTGAAGTCACAAAATGTTCTCCTTTGTGGAGTCCTTTGTCTGTATTGGGAAGACCATTGTGCATGGTCAATGGCACCATTCTGGTTTAATTGTTCCAATTTGCCTTGTTTCTGTAATTGCGCACACACACACACATGAAGTTGAATCAAATATAATTTTCTCAGCTTGCATTTCCCAGGCTGCCATCCTAAGTGGCTTCTTGGAGGACCATTATGCATTCCTCTGGTCTAATTCAGCAATGCCCTTTCACTTCCAGGCCGGGGACATAATTACCAGCTCTAGAAACTTGTTCTTTGGTTAAGGATGCTTGTGTTGAAGCCAAATTTTCTTTCACTGGGATCTGTCCCTTCCTAAGCTTCTGAAGTGAAAGAGGGTTGAGTTCCTACTAATAAGCGCTGGTGATCATGAAGAGAACATTTTCTCCTTCTTTGTACCTGGCACAGTCTGCATTTTTTCGGGGTGCATTCTTGCACAATAAACATCAGATGGACAGGTGTGCTCAGCTGCCGTCTCCCAGGCTACAGGTGTCTCTCTGTTATTAGGTGAGAAGCCCAGCGGCATACAAAAATGTTTACTTTTCAGAACTCCCTTTTATCCTGGGAGATAACTCAAATCCGTGCGGTGCTGATATTTACAGCCTGCTGGATGACATGATTGTTATCCTAGAGCAGTGGTTCTCAGCCTTCCTAAGGCCGCAATGTATTTTCATTGTTAAAAAGGGGTCGCGACCCACAGGTAGGGAACTGCTGTCCTAGAGTGTGTTTCTCAAATTACTGATCTCTGTCTTGAGGATGATTGCCTATGTCAGCTCCTCCCTTTCACCTCAGATCTGCAAAACCATTGTCTTCCACCAAAAAGCTACCTCTGACAGAGAACAGCTCCCCATACCACCCCTTCTGATTTTCTTGCAAGTTTTCTGAGATTTGATGTCCTTCCTTGATGCTCTTAGAATGTCTTTAAAGCTAGACAATTTTTTTTTCTTGAGATAGAACTTCCTTCTGTCCCCCTGGGTAGAGTGCTGTGGTGTCATCATGACTCAACAGCAACCTCACTCTCTTGGACTCAAAAGATCCTCCTGCCTCAGCCTCCCGAGGGGCTGTGACTGCAGGCACCTGCCAGGATACCCAGCTACTTTTTCTATTTTAATTAGAGACAGAGACTCCCTCTAGTTGAAGGTGGTCTCAAACTCCTGAGCTAAAGCAACCCACCCACCTCAGCCGACCAGAATGCTAAGATGATGGGCGTGAGCCACTAAGCTTGGCTAACACCAATGAATTTTTGATGTTCTTTTACATTTTTGTAAAAGGTTTTCATTTATTTATTTATTTATTTATTTATTTATTTATTTATTTATTTATTTATTGTAGAGACAGAGTCTCACCTTATCATCCATGGTAGGGTACCGTGGTGTCACACAGCTCACAGCAACCTCCAACTCCTGGGCTTAGGTGATTCTCTTGCCTCAGCCTCCCGAGTAGCTGGGACTACAGGTGCCCACCACAACGCCCGGCTATTTTTCTGTTCTGCAGTTTAGCCAAGGCCGGGTTTGAACCCGCCACCTTCAGTGTATGGGGCTGGTGCCCTACTCGATGAGCCACAGGCGCTGCCCAAAGGTTTTCATTTTTGAAATAAAATTAAATATCAAGATAGTCGCATTGGAAGAGGGCTAGTAATTTTAATCTAGTATATAAAATACTTAAAGAAGAGACTTCTCTCTCTCTCTCTCTTTCACACACACACAGACACATCTGCAGATTCTATGGTAGTGCCTAGTAAGCCAGTTATTTGAGAATTAGTATCTGGTCTTCCACAAATTCAGTATCTTTTCCTAATGACCTGATTAATTCAAAAGGCATACAGGATGGAGGCAAACTGTCCTGATTTGGGTTTTTTGTTTTGTTTTGTTTTGCTTCATTTTGTATTAAAACCCTTTTGATTTATTGAGCTTCGAGGCGCTCCCATACTTGAAGTTGCGTGAAGAAGTTTGTCTTAAGATGGCAATGTTGCTCTCGGTAGATTTCCACTCAGGAGACCCTTCCCGGCGATGATTTAACCTCAGGATTTTGTACGTGTGTGCATCCCACCCTCTCTAACTTACACAGTCTGGGGTGGGCCGATGGAGAAGAACAGCCTTGTTAAGGGATAATTAACCAGGGGGGAAATAGAACAGTCCTCACAGAGGGTTTAATTGGGTTTAATTGGGTTAAGAGGAATAGGCCAGAGACAGAATAGCTCTTAATGGGAGGTCTCAAAATAGCCAAGGAAAGCATTAATTGCAGAAAATCTGTGACATCTGATTACCGCTGTGAAAAAAAAAAAATCAATCTCTTTATATTCTTATCTGTACAGAAAAGGGTAACAAAGAGAAAGAAGCCTTCCCACGCCTGTATTTAAGAAAAGCAATAGGGTGGTTTGAGATTTCAAAGGGACATGGTTCAGGTGACGGAGTCAGAACACAGAGACAAGTCATGGGTTTGTTCTTTTTGAGTTTTGGGAAGGGAAGATTTTGTCACTTGTGGTGAAATTACACTAACGGTTACATAAGGCAGAGCCTTTCCTCACGTTTTCTCTTGGACGTGGGACACAGGGTGTAGATACCACGGAGAAGGAGAAAAAGAAGGGTTTTAAATGCCTCTGTGGACTCTGTTCCTGCCTGGAATTTTTCTGCATGGGCTTTGAAGAACGGAGACTCTAGGCTTACGTCATCCATGTTAAATTAATTAAACCTCACTTCCTTTGAGAAGTCCCCCTCCCCCATTAATCTGAACAATTTCAAATGGAAATTCACATGCACCTCAGTTTTCTATATGTTTGAGATTAGACGGACGTGTTTCTCTTTGGCATTTTAAGTGGCTTTGGTTCAGACGGAGAAGGACCATGTGGCTGCCCAGCGGGTCAGGGGTTCCCTGGTCTGGGAGAGAGACCATCTCTCCACGTCTAAGCGAGGGGCACAGGTAGACGTCTACACTTCCCAGGGGAAAGGAGCCCCAGAATTCCTGCTTTTCCTGGGTTGTGTGCACAGCTGTGGCCTCCAGGGAAACTTAGCCGAGCTGGTTTTAAGTTCCACCCAGGGTCACCAATAAAAGATGCCCAGGAAGGATCTGGGAGGATTTGATAAGAGGAAAGTAAGACTTCTAGCTGGAGGTGTGTGCCATTCCCCCAGACCAAGTTCTGGTCCCAAGGGAGGAGAAAAGCCAGACAAACCTTTCCCAAGAGAGCTGAGCAGATGGCTGTTCCTTTCTCTAACCACCCCCTCCTCACCCACCAGCACAAAGTCGCCCTGTAGCCTTTGCTGTACTCAGTAGGTCACGGTACTTAGAGACCTGGCTGGTGTTGATAGATTAGGTCCTAGATCATGATTCTTAACTGTGTTCTGACCTTGAGTATATGTGACTGGTGCCCTTGTCCGTTTGGTGGAAAATAGACACCTTTTCCAAAATTTAAATGTTTAAGCCGTAAGATAAATAAGCTTAAAAGGAAACCCATCTCATGAAAGCAGTTTTCAACATTTGTTTAAAATAAGCTATAATGATGTAAGTGCTTCTTTCTCCTGCCCTAAATAGCCAGACCTGATTAACAGGTTCATAATTACCAGGCTTCAAAGGAGCAGTGAGCACACACAGCCCTTTGTGCTATCCATGGGCACAGGTGTGTGTTCACATACCTGCTTTCTTGAGGCCGGGCGAGCGGGCTCATGCCTATAATCCCAGCACTTGGGAGGCTGAGGCGGGTGGATTGCCTGAGCTCACGAGTTCAAGACCAGCCTGAGCCAGAGCAAGACCCTGTCTCTAAAAAATAGCCAGGTGTGGGTGTTGCCTGTGGCTCAAAGGAGTAGGGCGCCGGCCCCATATACTGGAGGTAGTGGGTTCAAACCGGCCCTGGCCAAAAACTGCAAATAAATAAACAAATAAATTGCCAGGCCTGTGGTGGGCGCCTGTAGGCCCAGCTACTCGGGAGGCTGAGGCAAGAGAATCGCTTAAGCCCAACAGTTTGAGGTTGCTGTGAGCTGTGACGCCACGGCACTGAACCAAGGGTAGCAAAATGAGACTCTGTCTCCAAGAAAAAACAAAAAACAAAAACCAGATTCCTGCATTTTTGATGGTAGCAAATGTTATGCATTATCTTTCAGTTCCTGGTAGCAAAAATACAGCTGTGATAGCCCTTGCTCATTTCAGTCTGCAGAACCCACAGATGGTATTTGAGCACACTTGGGTATGACTTCATGGACTTTGAGGGGAGAACCACTGAATTTAGAGTTTATTTTGTAGAGAAAAGGCATTTCATTTATTTGTTATATATATACACATATATATTCCAAATTATATATGCACCTTTAAAAAATATATGTGTGTGTATATATGTGTGTATATATATATACACACACATATAAATAAAAAATATATTATATTTATATTATATTTTATATAAATATAAAATATATATGTTTATACACACACATATTTTTTTTAAATGTGCATATATAGTTTGGAATTTTTTCCAGAGGGGAGAGACATTGAGGTGTGGGGTTCCAACACAGAATACAGAGTGTGGGAGTTCTTTTTATGTCAAAAAAAAAAAAAAAAGAAAGAAAGAAAGACTCTAGCAGATAAAAAAAACTTCATATTTTTATTTAAAAAGCTGGAATGCTTCAACAGCAGTTATTACCGAGTGCTATTGAGTGGTGTACCCAGACAAAAAGTGCATTTTGTTTCAATGCTTTCGGCCCCGCTGGAACGTTGGGGAGGTTTCGGAGGCAGATTTACGCCAAAACAGATGCCCTGATGTCTTTTCCTGGGTTCGCCCTGATTCTGTCTCCCAGTTTAGCATCTCCTTCCTTCCTTCCTTCCTGAACACTTGGGCTGTCTTTTTCTTGTCTTTTCTTCCTTACCTTTCTGGTGAGAAAGTTTTAAGAGGTATGTGCAAGATCTTGGAAGCCTTGGTCCTTCCCCAGACATAGACGTTCTGATCTCAAGCTGAGGTCTGATGCGAAGACGGGAGTAACTGAGGCAATTGCCTGGGGTGTCTGATTAATATTCACAGATGCATATTCCTGTCTGGGACACATTTGGGGGAAAGGGAACAGGGGTGGTGAGGTTCACAACGGAACATGGATTTAGCCTTCCCTGGAAGCTTGCACAGCGTCCTGCTCGGGTGGTGAAGTATGCGGGTAAAGATCTGTTCAGTAACCCAGAGCTCTGCAAGGCATTAGCCCCTCGCCTTGTCACCTGGAGGGCTCTGCCTCATCAGAAACGTGCCTGAGAGGGGAGAGGCAGCTATCAGAGGGAACATGGCAGTGAAATAGGACCTTCCCGGATGCGGGGTCTTCAGCCTAAAACAAAACAAGCTTAGCATACAGAGAAACAGGAGCACGCCGCAGCTGGGGTTATGTAAGACAGAGCTGGACTTGGGGTCATGCATAGTTTCATGGGAGCCATCCTGGTTGTGGGATATTGTACAGTTCATTAGTAGAGCTATGAACAGCACTTACGAAGCTCCTTATTAAATATACACGGGGACAGACCCATTGTTACTGTGGGACACAGTTCTGATTTTTGTCTCTTGCTTGAGAGGGCACATCTGTCTTGATTACAGGAACCTTTGTTCAACCATCGGCACACTCACCGCCAAATGGGGTGAGTCACACATTGAAGGTGCAGAAACACGTTGTACTCTGCTCTGTATAAATGGAACACCCTTCTCTCCCTCAAAGTAGCTTTCCTTTGTGGAAGAACTCAGCTTCCCCTTAGCCTGAACTACTGGTCACTACGAAAGTTTTGAGACAGACTGTGTTATGGTCCATTATTTCACTTCCAAGAAACTTTCTGAGTCACCCGTCCAAGATTCCACCTGCTCAGCTTATCCATGTTGCTGGGGAGGGGGCTTTATTTTTTCTTCTCTGTGTGGGCTTGATGTTTCTTGCTTTCTGCCTATCTCGAAACTTTTAGAACGACCCACATAGGTTATCAAGATGGTCTCGCCCACCTGATGCGGCAGTGAGGAGACCTTTTGCAGGAAACAGAGTGAAATGTGCCTGGCATCTAGAACTTATTTTGTTTGCAGAATCGCAGGCAAATATACCTGTAGAACTGGCTCTGAAAATTTGAATTAATTAGGCTTTGCAGACATGGACTGACCTTGGTAAAGGTGCTCGGACTCTTAATGTGGTAATGATTGATGACAATTCTCTCTCTCTCTATTTAAAAGGAAATTCTTTTAGGTGGAAACCACAGGGTTTAACTTTTGGAGCTCATGGGAATTTTCTGGTAGGAACGTGAGTGGAACTGGTGGTGAAAAGAGATGCTTATCATGGCGCTCAGAGCAGATGAGCTGAGGAGGGGGGTCCCCAGATATTGCCGACTTTTCTACCTTCTGTACCCACGTTCTCTCTGATTTCTTTCTGTGTCTTTTTCTTCATTTCAGTTGAATAGCCTTGGCTGAAGTCCTTCTCTTTTCCAAGTACAAATTAACATCATCTCCCATCTTCCCCCTCCATGGTTTATAGTTTAACAATGAGTGTCAACATTTGCAGAGTGTCTTTCTTACAATGTGAATATGCTTCTGGCCTCATCTTTTCTACTCTCTGGGGAAAAGGAAAATCTTGATCGGCTTGGGTTCACATTCTTTTTTATTTTATTTATTTAGTTATTTTCAGAGAAAGTCTCGCTCTGTCACCCTGGGTGCAGTGCTGGGACGTCACCCTAGCTAACAGTAACCTCAAACTCTTGGGCTTAAGCGATCCTCATGCCTCAGCTTCCCAAGCAGCTAGGACTACAGGTGTTTGCCACAACACCTGCCTAGTTTTTCTGTTTTTAGTAGAGACAGAGTCTCCCTCTTGCTCAGGCTGGTCTCGACCTCCCGAGCTCAAGCAATCCACCTGCCTCAGCCTCCCAGAGTGCTGGGATTACAGGTATGAGCCACTGTACTCTGCCATGTTCTGTCCCCAATGGATTACTTCTCTCTGTCTCTCTGTGTCTACAGTTGTACAAGCATCACACACTCTATCTCCCAAATTCATCCTGCCCAGGCCCATAGGCTGGCTTCATTGTAAAAATCCAGGTCCTGGGCTCTGCGCCTATGGCTAAAGGGGCTAAGGCACCAGCTACATACACCTGAGCTGGCGGGTTCAAATCCAGTCCGGGCCGCCAAACAACAATGACGGCTGCAACCAAAAAAAAAAAAAAAAATAGCCGGGCATTGTGGCGGGCGCCTGTAGTCCCAGCTACTTGGGAGGTGGAGGCAAAAAGACTCACTTGAGCCCAGGAATTGGAGGTTGCTGTGAGCTGTGATGCCAAAGCACTCCACCCAGGGTGACAGCTTGAGGTTCTGTCTGAAAAAAAAAAAAAAAAAAAAAAACAATAAGTAAAGAAATGAAATATGGCCGGGCGTTGTGGCGGGCGCCTGTAGTCCCAGCTACTTGGGAGGTGGAGACAAGAGACTTGCTTGAGCCCAGGAATTGGAGGTTGCTGTGAGCTGTGGTGTCACAGCACTCTACCCAGGGTGACAGCTTGAGGCTCTGTCTCAAAAAAAAAAAAAAATCCAAATCCTGGTTTTATCTCATCAACTGTACACTATTTGAGGATGGGAATTTACAAAATATTCATGACAAAATTTTTCAAAGAGGTGGCCAACACGTGGAGTCTATTTTGTAAAATACTGTGATGAATATTTTATGAATAAAGAACATTTAGCCATAATTTCCTATTTTCCCTATGTATGGCAACTTTAGGGGTCACTTTTGGGACAACCCGTAAGGTTGTATATATTCATGTTTCTTTCCCGGCAGAGAATAACACATGCAGTCACAGACATGAGTTACCTCGCGGTACTAGGTTCATTTTTCAGATATGGGGGTGTTGATGGGTCACACCCTTCTCAGTGGTACAGGTGGGGTAAATGTTAAAGCCAGCATTGGAAGCTGGGCAGTCTGTGTGCAGGTGAAATGACCCTAGCCATTTCTGTGTCTGACCTCCCAGGTATTTAATGCATGAATAAGTGTGCTGTTGCCTAAGAGGTCAGATAACTTCATGAACTCTTCCTAAAAAAAGTGCTACCTGCCTCACTGCTGAATGTCACTCCGGCCACCTTGGAGGTGCTTCCCTCGGAAAGCTGTGCACAGGTGCAGGTGCCTGGTCCACACTTCAAAGCACTTGCAGTAAGTCCTCGAGTTACAAACATTCAAGTGATGTGCTCCTCACACTTATGAACAGAGGCTATCATAGGTAATAGTTAAATAGACCTGTTCCAACTTATATACAAATTCAACTTAAGAACAAATCTACAGAACATACCTTGCTTGCAACCCAGGGACTGCCTGAACACACACATACACACACACAGAGATAGTATATTCATTTTTTTTTTTTTGAGACAGAGCCTCAAGCGTAGCCCTGGATAGAGTGCTCTGGCATCACAGCTCACACCAACCTCCAACTCCTGGGTTCATGCGATTCCCCTGCCTCCGCCTCCCAAGTAGCTGGGACTACAGGCACCCACCACAACGCCTGGCCATTTTTTGTTGCAGCTATCATTGTTGTTGGCGGGCCCAGGCTGGATTCGAACTCTCCAGCTCAGGTGTATGTGGCTCGTGCCTTAGCCGCTTGAGCCACAGGCACCAAGTCCAGATAGTATATTTCTACATACAAACCAATTTAAATTCTAAAGTGTTAAGTTACTATATATAGAATAGAACATATGATATACTGTGATATAATATATAGTATAATATAATATAAATAGTTTGGATTTATATTTACACATGTAAATGGATGTTAGTTTGGAGTTATACGTACATATATAATACATAGATACTAAACATATTTTGTTACATAATTTTCTGTATATATGGTAAGTTCAAGTACAAACTCTTATGAAATAACTCCACTTGGTTTATGTTAGAAGGGAGAGAATTTCTGGTACAATACAGTTAGTCCATGACTATTGGAAAAAAGCCAGTAAATAATTTGTTCCAAACCCTTATGTAGAATTCATGTAAGGAAAACTAGATGGCATTTTTACAGCCTGCTAATACAGGTCATGTGGTGTCAGAACATGTATTTTTTTAAGCACAGGCTGCAAAATTCCACTAACTGCAGCTGCTTCTGACATGTCGAACCCTGCCGTTTCCTTCATGAGCTCTCTCTCTCTCTCACATTCTGCCTTCCCACTTCAGCGAAGGACTTTCTGTTCCCACTGGGCTTCTATAATTCATCCTCAGTCTTCTGAGGAGATAATAGTCTGAGAATTCAGAGCATCTTTGCCCTGAAAGCCAACTGTAGAAGTCACCCCTAAGCCCTCATTTTGTAGTGGAGGCAGTTGAAGCCCCGGGCACTAAGCGATGTGTAAAGGTCGTCAGGCTAATGAAGGACCAAAATTGTACCAGGCTTAGGTTGTCGGACTGTCTGACCTCGCCGGGGCTGTCAAGATCCTGCAGCTTGTTACGTAATGTGTGGGTGGATGGTCAGTGGCAACATAACCCCTTACCGAAAACACTTTGGATATTTTCCCTTCCATTTTTAAATCTAAGATCTTTTGAGAGTGCATGGGAAATAAAGTTATTGACTAAAGCTTATTCACACAAGCGTCCTTGATTAAATTTTTATCATGCTACACACACAACACCATACATAAGCATATACATCTATTTTAAAGAGTGTAATTTGCAGCTCGGCACCTGTGGCTCAACGGGCTAAGGCGCCAGCCACGTACACCTAAGCTGGCGGGTTCGAATCCAGCCCGGGCCCGCCAAACAACAATGACGGCTGCAACCAAAAAATGGCTGGGTGTTGTGGGGCGCCTGTAGTCCCAGCTACTTGGGAGGCAGAGGCAGGAGACTTGCTTGAGCCCAGGAATTGGAGGTTGCCGTGAGCTGTGATGCCACGGCACTCTACCCAGGGTGACAGCTTGAGGCTTTGTCTCCAAAAAAATAAAAAAATAAATAAAGAGTATACTTTAAATGAACTCAGCGTATCCATGGGCAGACTACAAAACAGAGCATTCCTAGCCTCTTTGCACATGTGAGTTTTTCCTTCCACTTCTCAGAGTCAACCGCTCTCGCAGAATTTCATTTTAATATTAGTCTTGCTATTTTTATACTTCAGGACAAATGTCGCTCTAAGCCATAGATGTCTTAGTTTTACTACAAAACCACGCTGGCCAGGTGCAGTGGCTTACACCGATAATCCCAGAACTCTGGGAGGCTGAAGGCCGGAGGGTCACTTGAGCTCCGAAGTTCAAGACCAGCCTGAACAAGAAAAGCAAGACCTTGTCTTCACTAAAAACAGAAAAATTAGCTAGGCACGGTGGCAGGTGCCTGTAGTCCCAGATCTCAGAAGGCTGAGGCAGGAGGATCACTTGAACCCAGGAGTTTGAGTTGCTGTGAGCCACGACGTCATAGCACTTTAAAGATCCTGGGCCACAGAATCAGACTCTGTCTCAAAAGGAAGAAGGCTGTATATAAACTCACAACTAGAGATCTTCTGTGACTTTTCTTTCATTCTTGAAATGTATCGGTTTTAATCCACCTATCTGTATTTCATTCATTTTTCACTGGTGGATAATGCATTCAGTTTTAACAAGCCAATGTTTCTTTATCCATTTTGTTATTTCCAGGCACCTGGGTTTTTGTAGTCTTTTTATCATTCTAACTAGGGCTACTGTGAACATTACTGTGCCCATTTCCAGATGTAAATATTCAAGAAACTCTACAGCGTTTGCGTGTGTGTGTTTGTCTTTAACATAGACATCTGTATGATTTATTTAGTATGGGATAAAAAAAATTGTTTTTGCAGTGGGATTGCAAAATGCCTGGGAGTTCTAGTAGCTCCACACATTTGCTCAACACTTGGTATCATTGGTCTTTGAATTTTTGTTAATCCTATTGTGATTTCATCTGCACGATAATGAATGATATTATGTCTCTGGTCCTGTTTTATTTACTTATTTATTCATCCATTGCCCCTTTCACCAGATGAGGCTGTAAGGAAAAAATGGCTATCTAAATGCACTGATTTGAATTTGCACTGCTACCCTCTGCAGTTGTGAGCAATAAATGTTCCTTTTTCTTAAGCCCGGACTCGATGCTATTTTGCTCCAGACCCCTAAATGTACCAACATGCTCTCTAACTCAGAGGTTCTCAGCCTTCCTAATGCTGCGGCCCTTTAATACAGTTCCTGTGGGTCGCGGCCCGCAGTTGAGAACCGCTGCTCTAAGTTTTTGTCTCATTTCTGTCGCACCTTGGTGTACTCATAGTTTGTTCTAGAAACACCTACTTTCTATTCATACAATCGGGGCTTTGGCCTACATACCAACAGAATATCTTTGTGTCCAATCAATCTTTCGTGTTTATTTCAGATTAATATGAAGGTACAAACGGTTAGGTTACATTGTTTGCCCTTGTTAGGTAAAGTTCAAGTTGTAGGTGAGGTCTACACCCGGGGGTGTGCTGACTCCTCATGTTGTGCACAGTGGGGGTGAGAGCTCACCAGTCGCCCTCTCTCCTTTCCTCTCCCCCTTTTCTCTTTCCCCCTCCCCCCGCTTGAATCTAATTGTGTTTTTCTCTTGCGTGTTTGTATGTTATATCATCTATTGGCTTCATATTAGCATTGAGTACATTGCATACATGCTTTTCCCATTCTTGTCATACTTTATTAAAAAGAATGTTCTTCCCCTCCATCTGGGTTAATAAAAAAGATGCAGAGTCTCCGTCTTTTCTTACAGCTGAATACTATTCTGTGGTAGTAGACCACAGTTGGTTAATTCATTCATGAGTTGATGGGCACTTATGTTGTTTCCATGTCTTAGTGATTGTGAGTTGAGCTGCCATAAATATTCTAGTGTGAATGTCCTTATGGTGAAATGATTTTTTTTCTTCTACTAATGGGATTTCAGGATAAAATGGAAGGTCTACTTTCAGTTCTTTGAGGATTCTCCACACTTCTTTCCACAGAGGCTGTATTAGTTTGCAGTCCCACCAGCAGTGTAGAAGTCTTCCCTTCTTTCCTGTTTAATCAGTCGTGGTTGAGCACCTTATAAGGCACTCACTCCATCCCCTTGGGTTCAATCTGAGTTTTGCAAAGACTCCCAGTGAAAACTCTGCTTTTAACCATTGTGTTTCAAATGCATTCCTAGCACTCAACCTTCAGTGGAAGAAGAGAAATGGCAGGCAAGGTGACAGAATTAACACCTGGAGCTGCCCCATATGGTGCAAAACCTCCTTGAAGGTAGTTCATTGGGCATCTTGCTTTTTCAGTTTTTAAGGATTTGGTCTTGCTAGCTGGTCCAGGCTGTACTCAAACTCCTGGGCTCAAGTAATCCTTTTGCCTTTGCTGGACTATGATTAACACGCCACTGTGCACAAGCACAGCTTTTTAGTCTTCATTTACTTTAATTTATGGCTAAATGTCATGGTTCAAAATGGTGGATTTTTTTTAATGAGATCTGATTTTTATAAGTGATAGAAACTGGATGGATGAATGTGCAGAGAACTCTTCAGGTCTGATGAAAGGCAAAGCACAATAAATTGTAATTTCTCTCATGTGGGAGGTGAAATCAAGACTTAGAATATTAGACCATCTACATGCACAGAAATAGACTAATTTGCAGGTTGTTGGCATTGAGTTAGCCTTGAGCCGGGATGGAGGGAGTGTGTGTGTCCGCGCACGCCTCCGTTACCGTACAAGTCAGTGACCTCAGCAGAGACAAAAAAAATACCACAAACGAAAACTGGGATTGTCAGTAGGTTCCGCACAGTTTTGGGAATACCTGGTACAGACTTCCTTTGCAAATTGCACAGAAGGACAGCTGCCCAAGCTCAGTGATTTGGACAAGGACCAGAGTCTATTGTTCTTGGGCATTTTTTTTTTTTTGATTCTCTGCAATGAATGTGAGGTGAAGTGGGTCTCCCAACTGCTTCTTGCTCTCAGCAAGCTTTTGACAGGGGGTCTCAGCAAAATCTCACAGACCTTCAGTATGGCTGGAAGGAAGACACAGGCTGCTTGCATCTCATTTACCCTTTCATTTTAAAAATGCATTCACATACCTCCCCTGTTTTCTAATGCATTCCAAGGCAAGGCTGTAAACACAGGGGAGACATGATTTTTATCCCTCATGAAGCCCAAGTACAAAAATACCTGTGGTCAAGGCTCATCTTAATTAAATAGGTATCTTAAAATTAAACCGATCTCCATTTTAGGGATGCTCACCCTTTGGAGAGAGTTGTATTGCGATTTTTATTCTGAGCCTCTATATTCTGGTAAGCTGGAACTGTGAGAGTCTTGTCTTAATTACAACCTCAGGCAGGAGAACTGCCCTGCAGAGGGTCATCTGAAATACCCAGTCAACTTAAAAAGCAAATCAAAATGCCATTCTGAGATATCACTATTATTTATTTATTTATTTATTTTTACAGAGAAAGCTGGCTATGTAGTCCTCCACTCCTGATACGTATATATGTATATATATATATATATATTTTTTTTAAAGGAAGTTACACTTTTTAATTTTTTTAATAAAAGCTTTTATTCATTAGAATTTTTTAAAATTTCGTTTTGTAGTATCTCCTTTTTATTTGGGGAGTGTTTAAAATCTATCTACCTACCTACCTACTTATTTATCTGTGTATCATTCATCCATCCAGTCTATCTATCATCCATCCATCTATCTATCTATCCATCCATCTATCCATCTATTTATCCATCCAGTCTATCTATCTATCATCTGTCTGCCTGTCTGCCCATCCATCCATCCATCCATCCATCCATCCATCCATCCATCCATCTATCCGCCCAGTCTATCTATCTATCTGTCTGTCTGTCCGTCCATCTGTCCGTCCGTCCGTCCATCCATCCATCCAGCCAGCCATCTATCCATCCAGTCTATCTGTCTGTCTGTCTATCTATCTATCTATCTATCTATCTATCTATCTATCTATCTATCTATCCATCCATCCATCCATCTATCCATCCAGTCTATCTATCTGTCTGTCTATCTATCTATCCATCCATCCATCCATCCATCCAGTTTGTCTATCTGTCTGTCTGTCTGTCTATCTATCCATCCATCCATCCATCCAGTCTGTCTGTCTGTCTGTCTATCTATCTATCTATCTATCTCCCTCCATCCATCCAGTCTGTCTATCTATCTATCTATCTATCTATCTATCTATCTATCTCCATCCATCCAGCCTGTCTGTCTGTCTGTCTATCTATCTATCCATCCATCCATCAATCCATTCATGTATCTTATCTATCTGTTCATCTATCTATCTACCTATCTATGTATCTATAAAAACATTTCACTCCTCTTCAAGTTTGCAAAACTCACGTGGGAGATCTTTTATGGTTTTGGCCCCAAGGATGGAGGCTGCTTAAATGTATAGTGATTCCTTGATTATGATGATGCACATTTAATAGGTTTTCTCCGGAATCATCATTTCTTGTAATGACAAAAACTTACAGTTCCATCATGGTTGAATAGGACATATACACACGCCTCCATAGCAGTGCTGATCCTGTTTTCTGAATGTGTCCATGCATACATAATCCTTTATATAGCCATGCAATCCCCTAGTTCATGGCTTACATCAATGGCTCTCAACCAGAGGTGAGTTTGGCCCATATGGGAACATTTAGCAACATCTAGAGAACGTTTGGAACATGGGTTGGAAGTGCCTCAGTCATCTAATGAGTAGAAGCCACAGATGCTGCAAAACACCCATTAATGCACATCACGAAGAATTTTTATATTATGGCTCAAAATGTCAGTGGTGCTGAGACTGCGAAACCCTTGACTTTAGATTACATTACTTGTGTGCATAGTAGCTAAATTTCAAAAAATGAGGGCATAGGAGAAAAAGACATCCATCGCTTGTGACTCTTAGGTGTACCTAACCTTGACCCAGCATGCGTGCAGATACGCTTCACCTCTTCCTTCTGGGTTGACATCAGTTCATGAGCACCACTCTGCACCCCGTGGGATGTGTGCTTAGACAGAGAAGGAACTAGATTGAATAGCTCCCAGCATAAAGTCCGGGCATGTCCCAGCTTGGTCATGCAGCACTTAAATAATCTCCTCCTGGTTGAGTTTGAAAACTGAAAGGGGCTGGGACAGAATTCCTTATGGAGTTGACTTCATAAGCCCTGGAACAAATCTACTAACTGCATTCTGCATTTGCTGGGCTCTGTGTTCTGGGGACTGAGTGGTACCCTGAGTAGACTATCTCATTAAGTACTGGTTAACAGATCAGCAAAGTGAAGTCAAAACAATTTTAGTGACTTTCTCTATGCTAGCAGTGAGCTGCTACCTTATGCCCTATGCCCATGGGTTTCTGTGTTTAAACTCCCAGCTTGTTGTATTTATTAAGTGGGCACATTCTGCTGTGTAGCCTGGCTACCTGCCCTACACAGGGACCCTAAGCAGGTGCAATGCATCATTTTACATCAAGCCCATGGATGTTCACCTACTCCCCTCAGCTCACAGACATAGCATTCCAAGGTCGGTCTGAATTGAAAGTTGATACAGTTGACAGTTGATGGTATCACCTGTCACCCTGGGAAAGAGTCTGGAAGGAAGAGCTCATGCTAGTTCGAAAGCAGAAGGGCTTTCAGGAAAACCGAAGCACCCAAACATGTCACCACCTTTTTGTTGTGACTGCCTATCTCTTAATTATTCAGAAATCAGATCGCTGTGTGGCAGACATCCAAATGTTGTCGACTGTAGGATTGAAAGATAGAAGCAAACACATAAATCAGGCACTTGGTGAGATGCAATTTTTCACTTTCAAAGTTACAATTCAGATTTTTAGTGCATTTCCATTCGACTCTTAGGAACTTTGCCCAAGATGTCATGCATTACGGAATTTCACCCACTGGTGTTATTGCTCTAGGATAGATCCAGCTTTGATCTCTCTTATTTAAAAAAGAATAAGTAACTGTGAAATGTATTCTGCTGAACCGTTTACTTACATGAAATGCATAATTATATTGTAGTCCAAAATACTCTGAATAACCTACACAGTCCTATAAACACGTTTGCCTATTCTTGAGTTGAAAAACACTCTGTTGAAAGCCTTAAAGTAGTGGTTCTTGCAACAAGTAAAGAATTGTTTTCCATCTCTAAAAGGTAATTTACCCCATGAGTCCAGGCTACATAGCATTCCATCTTGTCTGTGAACATGGATTTACCTAATAAATCCAGGTGCTGACCCTTTAAAAGTTGACTCCTTCCCAGGTAAATTAGAAGTTGACTCAGATGTTTTTAAATGGTCTAAAGGGTGAATGAAGCGTACGCCCTAAGAGGTGAGCAGTGGCTCACTTGAAAGTTTCGATAATTCTATCAACACTTTTAATTCTGCAGGTGTTTTCCAGGGGCCAACACTACTTAAAATGTAGCATCTTGGTCTTGGTTTGTTGTTTCCAATGATGTAGAAATTCAGAGTGATGAAGTCTGTTGCCTTATTTTTTATGTAATTAAATAAGTGGATGAAGATTAGTGTCCAAATCCTACCTTCTTTCCATCCTGGTGTCGGATAAACACCTACGTATTGTGAAGCCGGGTTGGCCTGAATCCACGCTTCCGTTTGCCTCTTCCTCAAAAACCTTTCACAGCTCCGCGCATAACCCCTTAGGAAACAGTGACACATCTCCTTCGCATTTGAGAAATAGTCTTTTGGGAGTATCAGCCAACTTTGTCAGCGGTGGCGAAATCGGGAATTGTCCTCAAAGTCGTCTGTGTAACCTGTACAAATTTTGTGCGGTTGTTTTCCTTCAACAAAGACTGGGGGAGGGTTTCTTAAATCTGAGGCGTTGTTGCTGGAGTTGGGGTGTCCCGCAAGACTCGGGACAAGTGATGTTCTTGCGAATGTCTCCTGACTCATCGGTAAATAAGAATGTCATGGGGGGATGGCAGACTGCATGGGGAACTTGGCCGATGTCATAGATAGTCACCCCCTTGGCTTTGTCACCTTACCTGCTTTCTTTTCCCACTAGGCTGCCTTGGAGATTTCCTAAGGAATCCTGGTCCTGGGAGGTGTTGGCGGACAGCGCTTCCTTGCTGGAATCCGGTTTCAGGATTAAAGGAGGGGTGCCTTGTCGGGATGGGACCCACCCTGCTCGTCCGTAACACTGGCCTCTGTCTACGTTCAGCCTGAGGGTCTCTCCTGGGTTTCCCACTCTCCCTGGGCGTGCCCCACGGCTTTGTCCCCTTGGAGTCGTGGCACCTGTGGGACGGCTGCAGATGCGGGCATGAACCATGTCGAGTCCCAGGGGACTGCTATGGCTACCCCTGTTCTTCACCCCGGTTTGCATCATGTTAAACTGCAATGTTCTCCTGTGGATAACCGCTCTGGCCATCAAGTTCACCCTCATTGACAGCCAAGCCCAGTACCCCGTTGTCAACACCAATTATGGCAAAATCCGGGGCTTAAGAACACCCTTGCCAAATGAGATTTTGGGTCCAGTGGAGCAATACCTGGGGGTCCCTTACGCCTCACCTCCCACGGGAGAAAGGCGGTTTCAGCCCCCGGAGCCCCCTTCCTCGTGGACCGGGGTGCGCAACGCAACCCAGTTTGCGGCCGTCTGCCCGCAGCACCTGGACGAGAGGTCTTTGCTGCACGACATGCTGCCGGTGTGGTTTACTGCCAACTTGGATACTCTGATGACCTACGTTCAAGATCAAAATGAGGACTGCCTTTATCTGAACATTTATGTGCCCACGGAAGACGGTAAGTGCCTTGGGTTGCGAGCAAAATAGAGGGGCCACTTGCTGAACCCCAGGGAGGTTTGCCAGGAAGGTTTCAGAGTGATTCCCGCATGATGTTTTCTATAGCCAGTGGATTCACGTATTTTGTTTTCGTGTTCTGCATGCGGTTCTCACGGCTTGTATTCACTGAGCACCCACTGCATGCACACAATTGATGAACTTCATTATTTTTATCTGTTACCCTCTGAACCTCCTGGTAGCATTTTATGTGTGGATGACAGCCAGGATGAGCATTTAGTGTTATATGTTGTTGTTTTTTTAACCCAAATCATCCGTCGAGGAATGAATCGTCAGAAAATAGCAGAATTACGCACTTTATCGTGCTCAAGTTTGCAAAGCAAGAGATACATGGGAAGGTTCTTTCTACCTTAAGGATGTATGAAATCAGCACCTTCCTTGAGTCTTAAAAGGAAAAATATTTATTGTTCTTAATATCCTACTGTAAGCAAGAGCTAGTTCCAAGCATGGTTGGATTTCTTTGTTTAGAATCTATTTTGTTAACATGAATTTGGACCCTCTCTTCTTCCAGTATTTTCTGCAACCAAACAGCAAAATATAGTCTGATAATTCGAGCTACTTTAGAGAATAATGTGCTTGCCTTGAAAAAAAATGGCTCTTTTCTTTACAACAGCTGTGAAAATCTGTAAACACAATGGTCTTTCATATATTAACTTAATTTGCTGCTAGTAAAATTTGGATAGCTTCATATGCGGGCAGATTTCAAATTCGAATTTTCTGTGAAGAGTAACCACACTAAAGTTATGACACAATGATATCACATTTTTCTCAGTTAGCATTTCCATAAGCCAATTTTAGACAAGGAGAAAGAAAAACAGAGAAAGAAATCTTCCTTCAATGAGAGAAATAATTTCTAGAAATTATAGAAATATTTCCTAGAGAAAATAGAGTGTCTTTTCTGCATAACATTCCTTATGTACAATGCTATAAATTTTTTGTATAGGGAGAAATGTTTTCTATCTTTTTCTTTCTCTCTCTCTTTTTTTTAATTTTTGGGAAACGCTAATCCCTAGAAATTGTTTTCCGATCAGATTCTCCTGAAAATGTGAAATAAATAATTACAATAATTCAGAGCTCACCAACTTGTTAATTCACCTGTCACATTGCTTTTTCTCCATCCCTATGCCCCAAAGGGAGGCTACATGGAATGTCATAAAGACCCAGAGTAGGGTTGCATGTCACTGAGGTTGCAAAGAATCAGAGGACTGTGCTTCATTATGCCAGCGGTCTGTGGCCCAGGGCCCTCGTTATGATGACAGAACCCACAATGGTCTCGTAAAGTCCACATCTGAATGCAACTCAGGAAGTTTAATTAACATTTGGGTGTGGCATTTCTATGTGATGCTCTGGCCTGTCTTGGGGCACAACCATTTCAAGTAACGGCTTTGTGTGTGGGGCAGCTGGTGAAGAAAAAATCCCTCCCCACCCAGACCAATTAGAGCTCTTATTTCCACAACCACCTGGGTGGACGTCTTTCTCTTAATGAACTATTCAAGTAAAAACTGAACAGAAAGACAGCCAGGAAGGAGGGGGGGAGAAAACCCAAAACCCTGTAACGGGACAAAGGATTTCAAGGGCTTTTGTAATACCTTGGATGCGCTAATGTTTACAACTAGTGGGGCGGTGAATCTGCTTCACATAGAATGGCTCTTTCCTAACGTGGAACATTGGACCGAATGAGACCATCCATGGAAAAAAATAAATACTCAGCCTCCTTGATTATGGGATCATATATGTGCAATTGAGTGCGTGGAGACCACAAACCTTTTTTTTTGGCCGGGGCCAGGTTTGAACTCACCTCCTCCGGTATATCGGTAAATCGAGCTGGCGCCCTACTCCTTGAGCCACAGGTGCTGCCCATTCATTTTGTTCTTTATGCTATTTGAAGCACTGTGCACATAGGGTCTTAAGTACAGGAAGAGAAATGTAATAGGAGCTGAACAGGTGATTCTATCTCCCCAGGATGTGTGAACGTTGGGTTTTTGCTGGCGAGAGCTCTAAGCTAGGAGCCTGTGTGTTTGCACAAAGTACAAATCACAGTGCTGTGGCTCAGGAGTTTTGTGGGTGGAGGGGGAAACAGTTCTCGTGTTTGTTTTCTTGATGATATCAAGTTAAGAATCAATGTGCAGTTTACCCGTTTAATTATCGGTTCCTCACTGAAGGAACACACCCTACTTCCACCCAGCATGCTGAAATTAGGGGTCATGTTCATTCCCCTGAAAACCCTCCTCTTAGGCTGTGTCTTCATTCACACCAGCTTGTTTTTATTTAATGGTATAAACCAACAATATTTCGTTTTTGGAATACAGAATTCCTCTCTGGAATTCTATACTTTTTAATATTTGTCTTTCCGTCTTAATCAGATTGGCTCACATTTTGACCCTTCTATTTCCATAGAATGGAAACATACCCAAAGATAGAAAAACAGACTGTATGTCGGGCACACACATATCCTTATTAAATTTAAAGATAACTTTCATGGGGAAAGCTTCTAGAAATTTCTTTGTAGTGTAACAGTTTTATGAAACATAAATTTTTATTTCCTATATAAAACAATAAATTATTTTAATTCCCTTTAAAATAAGCCAGGACTTGCTGATGGTGAATCTATTAGTATAAATGGGCATTATCATCTGCTAAATGTGGGCTTATTTCTTTATAACTTATTCTTACTTTACAAATTTTATTATTTAAGTTTTTATAGATTATTAACTTCTCTTCGTTGTCGAGATGGCAGAACATTAATTAGCTCAAATTGCCTGTTTTAACCTTTGCTAGATGTTCAAATAAGGTCAGAATTTAGTGAACCTGATCAGAAGCTATAGTACGGTTAATGTCAGTAAGGAAGGGAGGGGTGGAGCCAGAGTCATCTACTTGGTGTGTGTGTGTGTGTGTGTGTGAGAGAGAGAGAGAGAGAGAGAGAGAGAATCTCCATATCTACTCTGGGTAAATAATGCAAACTGTGGCTTACAGGACTGATTAGATGCAAATTGAAAAAGTGAAGCTGAGAACTCAAAATCTCATGTTGAAAATGAGTACCCACCATTAATTCATAAACACAGCAACAACATCACAACTTGGGATTCCTTTCCACCATGGGTCAGACTAAGCTGAAGGTACACTACTGAAATACTCCTGCCTTCTCAAGAAGAACTTTTGATACGGTACAGAAAGGAAAATGGGGGATTATATATATATTTTTTCCTTTTTTTTTTTTTTCTGAGACAGAGTCTCACTTTGTTGCCACCTGTAGAGTGCGGTTGCGTCATAGCTCACAGCAACCTCAAACTCTTGGGCTTAAGTGATTCTTCTGCCTCTGCCTCCCAAGTAGCTGGGACTACAGGCACCTGCCACAACACCTGGCTACTTTTTAGTTGTGGCTGTCATTGTTGTTTGGCAGGCCCGGGCTGGATTCGAGCCCTCCGGCTCCCGTGTATATTGACACCCTCGCCACTGAGCTACAGGTGCCGAGCCTACAGTGAAATTCCGTGTCTGTCAGCAACATCGTTAAAAAAAGGAGTTAAAGAAGCATTTAGGGAAGGAAAGATGACATTCCCTAAATGGGGAAATTTTTTTTCCCTGCAATGTGACACCTGACCCTTTTCGATTGTATGACTTGCGTGAGCAGCCCATGGTTATGGATTGAGGACCGAGGACAATCAGGAGCTTTGAAGAGACACAGAAAATGACCCGCAGGTGTGTGCACAGCTAATCGCCTTAGAGGCAGGAAGCCAGAGCCGTCTCAGGAGGCGGGCGACCTCTCAGGGAGAACCTGTTTGCAGGAGAACTTGATGGACACTCCACAAAGTTGAGCGGTGAAGGAAGCATTGGGCTTGGACGGTCTTCATCAAAAAAGCAGCTAACGATTGGGAAATTTGAACATGTGTGTACGGCAGTATCTCTGATGGCCACTCCCGAAAAAGAGTTCCAAAATTGCTCTGAAGGGTGGACTAGGCACTGACTGGTGTCAGCGCGTAACTTCCCAAGGGGAATGCCTCCAAGGGACCATGCTGATATTCTGCACTGAGGCAGGTGGCACTTTTTATGGGATGGGTTCCTG
>CAUYRH010077572.1:0-20000 GCA_963574655.1 Perodicticus potto
GAGGGTGGATGGAGGGAGGATGATTGGTGGGATCACAGTTACAGTGCATCTTACAAGGGTACAAGTGAAAATTACTAAATGTAGAATATAAATGTCCTCATATAGTGATTAAAGGGCCATGAAGGCTATGTTAAATAGTTCAATGAAAATATTTCAGATTGTATCTAAAGTCAGCACATTGTGCCCCTTGATTGCACCAATGTACACGATTATGATTTAATAAAAATTTAAAAAAAAGAATTCCAATTAACAAACATAAAAGGAATGAGGGAAATATAAAGTCACCATTGAGACACTACAACAATAATTGATTCAGGCAATATCTTCCAGTGAATGCTAAAATTAATGGCTGAGGTCTGCACAGCCTCAAAGTTATCCCTCTCCCCAATATTTATTAATTCTAAAGAGAAAAGTAGTAACTTTTGAGTTAAGCAACATGTCTGACACCATCTTAACCAACCAATCAAGGTTAATATCACCAGTGAAAAGACATATCAACATCATATACCCACTGATATGATGCACTGAGAAAGGTACATCACCTCTGTGGTGTTCTCCTCCCAAATCCGCAAGGTGAATCTAATCATAAGAAAATATCAGACAAACCTGAACTGGGAGACAGTTTATAAAATACCTGCCCAGTACTCCTGAAAAGTACCAAAGTCAAGAAAGACAAGAAGCAAAAGAAATTAGCACATACTAGAGAATAAGGAAATCTAACAACTAAATACTGTATCTTGGATTAGATGCCACAAACACACACACACACACACACACACACACTCAGGATGTTAGTGGAAAAACTCGAAACAAGGTCTGTAATTTAGTTAATAGTATTATGTTGATATTAATTTCTCTTTTTAAAATTTCAAAAATACTAAGGGGGTGCAAATGTTTTTGTTACATGGCAAGAGTCAGGACTATGTAGCCCATCACCTGCATAGTGATCATGGCACCTGTTAGGCTGGTTTTTGTCCCTCCCACCTCTTTGATTTCCATGCCTTTGTGTGCCTATCTGTTAGTTCCAGTTTACTAAAGAGTACATGTGGTGTTTGCTTTTTTATTCTTGAGATATTTAGAATAAATATCTCTGATTCCTTCCAAATTTTTTATTTTTGATGGTTGTACCATAATCATGTAGGGGAAAGCTAGATGCAAGATGTATACGAACTCTCTATACTATGTAACTCCTCTGTAGTTTAAATATTTTTCAAGCTAAAATATTAAAAACAAAATAATTGTATTTATATTTTTAGCTGATGCTTTAGTGTATGTAGATTTATAAATCTTTATGGTTGTGAAAAATTCTACATGTATCTTTCTGTAACATCCTTTTATATTGTTTAATATAATTTGCCTTAAATAGTTTTCACCTCCCCAGTCTCCATGTGCTTTTTATCACTTTAAATGTCACAAAGTAACAATGTAAAATAGACTATTAAAAACTGTAACACAAATTAAAATAAAACAAAAGACATGTGGTGGTTAGTTTTTTTAATGCAAATCTAATATTATCTCCTAATAGGAAAATTCAACTCCTTTACATGTAGTGTAAAACTGATGTACTTAATTTTTTATTCCATCCAAATTCATGTATTTCATTTGTTGAAGTTCTTCATTACATTTGTTGTTTTCTCTTTTTATTTTTCATTATTAGCTCGGATGTGATCATATTACTATTTATTCATTTCATGTATTAATTAGATAATTCCATCACATAATTTTATACTCTTTAGACATATCAAGTACATACTTTGCTCTACTTTCTGTAGATATCAACTCTTTCTACCACCAATGTGCTCTCTTTCATCACTGTACTCCTCTAGCCCAATGTGATGAGACCTTTAAAATAAGTTTTACTTTTTTCCCTCCCCTTACCAGATGAGGTCAAATTAGAGTGCCTTCACTCTTACCCTTCAACCCCAATTCTTAGGGTTTCCTGAAATAATTTAATAATATTTTATTTCAAGGATGAATCTTCTATTTTGAAAATCTTTATTTGATAGTTATAAACATCACCATTCATACTATTATTATCCATTTAAATTAAACTAAACACACCACATGATTCCTTGTTCACTGCTCTCACTTCCTTCTCCATCTTTCCTGTCTGTTGGTCTCTGCTCATTTGTTTGGCAGGAATTCGTCCTCAAACATTTTTTTTCCGATAAATATGCAGATAGTATATACTCAATTCTTCCATTTGTGCAAATACTTTTCTTTCATCCTGAGAGTAAATAATATCTTGGCTAGAAATAGAATCCCTGGGTTATAGTCATTTTCTTTCAAGATCTACATATATTAATGTATAATTATCTCTGTCTTCAAGTCTGATCAACTCTGGTTCTTTTTCCATTGTAAGAAATTTGTTGTTTTTGAAACAGTGTAAGA
Source organism: Perodicticus potto (assembly GCA_963574655.1). Taxonomy (NCBI): domain Eukaryota; kingdom Metazoa; phylum Chordata; class Mammalia; order Primates; family Lorisidae; genus Perodicticus; species Perodicticus potto. The sequence continues at coordinate 2,392 of CAUYRH010077572.1, forward strand.
TTTTTTCATTATCCTTGAAGTTCAGGACTTTTTCTAGAATTTGCCTTTTTTATTAATTCCATCTGAAATTTGAATTTCTGAATTCAGTCTATAACTTACAGTCGGTCTTCAGCACAGGGATGTTTGTTCCTACAATTCGTTTAAATATTTTTTTCCTATGTGTTCTTTTTTCTCCTCTTCTGGAACTTTTTAATATTTTCATTTTAGAGCTTCTGATTCTGTACTCTGTTTTTATTTTTCTCTTTGTATTTTTCATGTGTATGAACTATTCCATCTACTTGATCTTCTAGACTACTAATTTTTGTCTCAATTGTGTTTATTCTCTCACTCAATTCATCAGACTAGTTTTAATTCATGTCTTATTTCTAGAAATTCATTTTACTGTTGTAATTAAATCCCTCTAGTTGCTGTATATTTTTTCACGCACATATAATCTGTCCCATCTAGCAGTTTTGTTTTCATCAAAACTTTCTGTTTGGGGTTTTTGGTTTGTTCTTTATCTGTCTACTGGATCTACTTAAATGTAATGTTAGTTTGTTTAAGCTTTAAAACTCAGATCCATCAGTTCACCTTAAGTTATGGCACTTTATTTATTTATTATTTCAATATAAAGCTAAGTATTATTAGCTTTAGTGGATACAAGTGGTTTTTTGCTACATGGATAAACTGTATAATAGTGAAGTTAGTGAAGCAGCGCTTTTAGTTATGGCAATTTCAGTCTCTGGCTGAAATATCAAGATCAAACCTTTCTTTTCTCTAATCTGCTCAGCCATACAAACTAGAAATACCCCCACCTCAGGGTGTCCTCAGTCATCTTTGCCCTGGATATGGGCAGGTCCTTTCAAGAATATGCATATAAGGTGATGCTGCCCTTTCTTGAGAGGATACACTAATTTCTTTCATTTTTTTTTTTTGAAATTCAAAATAATTTTTTTTTATTAAATCAGATACACCAATATCTAAGGGTCAAAGCTCTTTTCTGATTCTCAGTTCACCATTCCATCACCAATAGTTCCCAGCCTCTTATTAAGCTAGAGAAGAATAAATCTCTCTAATGCCCTGGTAGACCTGATCCTGGTTCACACCCACTAATTTCCATCCATCTACTGGCCCTTTATAGTTTGATGCTCAAAGGAGAAAACTCAAGTCACTAACAGGGCCCAATCAAAATAACCCACAAACATTACCTCCAAGAACTACCTTTCTGTTCATGAACTGAACCATACAAGCACAAAGCCATTTCCAGCTTGTTTCTGAGAGGTTTTAGCTTGTCCCAATAGGACATCATATTCTTGAACCAAGAAGGCCTTAATTTCTCAGAACCCATCTATTCTGGGAAGGTAGATTGAGTGAACAAAAAGATTACCATTCTAGTTACTGTTATTCATTATTAAAAGTCACTGCCTTAATTTTAGCAAATACGTTTAATCTTATCAACTTTGTTCATCTGTCTACACATAAGCACTGAACAGAAGGAAAGTTTCAGGAACGGTCCAAGGTATTAGAGATACTTTGGTGAACTGGAACCCTCTGGTAACTCCTGCCATAAGCCCTGCAATAAAACCCTCTTGAGACCCAGTCTGAGCTGTCTGGAGAGAGTACTATACTTAATTAGCAATGTCTTCTATGAACAGAGAATTTGAACATGGCAACATATGAATGTGTCAAGAACTCTCATTTTACCTCTGGGTTGGAGTAAAATATATCTTTCAGTTTTACTTTGAGCTTTCCTTTTTGTGGCTTGATGAAATTTTTCTGCCTCTGGCACTCCTAACAAATTTTGTATCAAATGTGAGTCTACAAACTTTGTAGCTTCCTTTGTAGTGATTCCTACATGCTGTCTCATCTTCTCATCTCATAACTATAAAAGTAGTTCTTTAAAGAATTTTAGACACTTTTCCTTAACAAAAGCTTCACAGAAGCTACAGGTACATAATTTTCCAGCACTTTGGCAATGTCAGATGCTATAAGTATAATTTTTAAATTAAAAAGGAGTAATTTCCTATTTTTAAGGGAGAAAGCCACGTGAGTTTGGGATCATTATTGCTGTTGAACTGGAGAGTGAATATTTCCTTAAATTTTATAGCCCAGACACCTCACATGTCTCATCCTAGTTTAAGCCCTTTCTAATTGTCATTTCTTTGTATGGAACTGGTCTTTCTGTTTCAGCTACATTAAAGATTCTCTTTTTTTATTAGGTATTCTGTAACTTGACTATGGTAGGTATAAACATCAATTTATTTTTATTTATTCTGAATATTATAATTCTTATCTCTCATCAAAGCAGGAAAATTCTCATCTGTTATTGCTTTAAATATTGCCTCTCCCCCATTAATTCAGTTCTTCTCTTTTGGGACTCTGATATGCCATTTATTACTTCATCTCTTTGCTTCACTGCATTACATTCTGGATAATTTTTCAGATTTATCTTCCAATTCATCTATTCTTTATTTAACTCTGTCTAACTGGCCGTTAACCAATTAGGTTTTTTTTTAACTTCAGTTTTTTTATCCCCCCGTTTGGAAGTTCTATTTGGTTCTTTTAAAAACCTATTTCTTTGTTTTTACTTGGTCCTTTCTTTGACAGTCATAGGTTAAATTTCTTCTTTTGTTTCTTTAAATTTATGCATGTTTATTTTATAATTTTGTGCCCATAATTAGAAAATTGAAGTTTGTGTGGTCTTACCTTGATGTTTATCATTGAGTGAGGACCCTCTCACTCATGATGCCTTGTGTCCTCCCAACAAAACTTTTTTAATTGTGAGTTTGTATCTATCCAATTTAGTATGGAAGAATTATTTGAGGCTTGAATTTAAGATGTATTCTTCTTCACAGTGCCTCAGAGTATTACCAACCAGAGAGTACCTTCAATTAAATGCTTAGCTTGGGTTTTTGGTTTATAAATGTAGTATAAATTCTTGTCCCAAACTTATAAAAGGGTTAATTTATGGCTATAAATTTTTAAGGAAGACATTCTTTTCTCTTTATTTAGAGTTAAGGAATGTTCTCTTTCTTTTTCCCTTTGTAGGGCAAATTCTTCCTCCTCACTCCCCCAATTTGTTTTTTCCCCAAGTGCCATTCTTTGGGAAATATAGATTTAGGCAGGTTTTCTGATTTGGCTCCCTAATGTGTACTGACCTTAAGTTTTGTCACTGTTGTCACAATCAGCCCTGAAAACTGAAGATCTAATTAGTCCAGAGTGAGTAGATGCCAGGGAAGGCACTGGTTCATTTCTCACTTACCTTTCTGGAATGTTGCTTTATTAATTTTGGCCTAGAGTATTTTCCATCTACTTGTACAAAATTACTTATGGATTAAACCAAGGTATGCGCTAATGTTTTATTCAGCATTTTCAAGTATTTTGCATTAAAGGATTTTAGGACATTTTGATTCATTACATTTCCAGAAACAGATGTCCCTATCATTTTGCTATCCTCAGCTATTCATATTTGTGCCTTGAATCATTTATTCATTTTTATGGATAGGTAAGTTTCTAAAACAGATTCTAACCCTTTAAAGGAATCAGGTTCCTTTCTGCCATGCCCTTCTTTTCATTGCCCAGCACTGAAATCTATTAATCCATAAATTAAAACAAATCTAAATAGAACATAACAACATCTTCCCTTAGAGACATAAATTCTTATAAAATGTCTGTGCTATAAATGGAAAAATGGATTCATCTTTGTATTTACAATCTTTTCTCTTTCCTTGCTGTGCATTTTTCACCTCCATAGTGGTGAAGGGAGAGAGCACATCCTTGATAAACTGGAAGAGCCAAAGATGGAATCTGAATGCTTAAGAAAGCATCATGCCATTTCCACACATAATGTATATTTAATATTTATTTGCCAGATAGTTACTGAGCACCTACTAGGTGTTTTGGATGCTGTGTTAAGCACCAGGGATACCACAGTGAATGAGGCAGACCGCACTCCCAAGATGATGCTAGACCTGCTGTAGTATGAAATGCTAAGATATACACGACCAGAATCGGTCTACACCTGGGCCCTGTCCTGCTTCCTCCAGCTTGGCTCCTTTATTTTTTCCCTTTCTCTTTCCTATGACACAATCTGGGTACTGAAAAATCTGAGAGGAACTTTAGCTTTCCCCACTGCTGAAAGAGTAAATACAATACACACAATAGACAACAAAACTCAGCAAATCTCCCAGCTTTGCCCTATTGAAGAGAAATAGCTTTCTCCTAAAGAAAGGTACATTTTAAGTTATATTCATTAAAAATTGCTGGCTGACACATTTTGTATTTTTTAGAAAGTCTGTCTGTTAAATACAATACACTGTCTAATTTAAAAGAAATGGTCCCTTATTAGAGGTATGATTTATTCTTAGATAAATCACAGATTTATGGCTCATTGAGATATATTCAATACTGTCAAAATATGAAAGGACACCCCAAACTATCTGCAGTGCCACAGCCACTCATTCTGAAAAGGATCTGAGGCAATGGAGACCCCTCGGTGCTAAATGTAATCTTTGCCTGGGATAAAAGCAAAGAGAATTGCTGATCTTTATTAAAAAGTCTGTCTTTAGCCATCGCTTTCCTCCTCTCTTCTACCACAGTGCAGTTCATCGTCAGAAAGCTCAGAATTGAAAATTAAGGGGGAAAATGGGTTGTATTTGTGTCGTGTAAAAAAATCTGCAACCAGACAGTCCTCTTTTTAAATGCTTCCTAGAGGAAAGTTCATCACTAAAACAAATATAGCCTCTTGAGTGTAATGGATAAATTTGACTAGAGAAATAATGGAAAACCTATATAAAAACAGAAAATATGTTTCCCCTATCTTACCATTGTCATCAATTGAATGAAATATAGAACTGGCTGCCAAAAATAACTACATAAAAAACTCATGTAGCTCCAGTTCCCAAATCTTAGAGTCAGAACTTAGGTCCTTATTTTTACTCTGAGATTTCATCCACTTTTATTTGTACAGATTTGATGTTGATGACTTACAGAATTACTTCTAGCCTGACCTCTCACCTTTATAGAATATCTCCATTTTAAGGTCTCTTAATACTTTCCACTTGGACACTCAATAGTCACACCAAATTCAATGGGACCAAAACACAGCCTTGCTCCTTTTCTTCATTTTCTTTCTAACTGAATTCTCTTCCAACTTTACCAGTTCACTCAAAGACACCAGAACTCTTCTGGCTTGCCAGTTGAGAAAATTTGAAGACTTTATTCACATTAGTCTTTTTCAATTCCACAATCAATTTGTCATGAAATCACATTATCACTTGTCTGAAATGCCCTGGGATATGCCCCTTACTCTCCATTCCCATCACCAGCACCAAAGCCCAAGCTCCAACCATCTCAGACCTCAATTTGACCTTTCTGTGGAGTCCCCTGGCTTCATCCATGCCTGTCCCTCTGTCTCTTTCAGTTCATGCTTCTGAGTTTAACATCAACCTCCACACTAAAGAACTCTGTCCTTTGGCTCTCATATAACATTCTGCTTTCTCCATAAATAGTTTTAGGTAAGTCCCTGTATTAACTACAACTATAGCTACTCCTGTCTTTTTCCCCATTCTACTTTCTTCACTGGGATTATCAGCCTCCCATTCCATAATATTCACCTACCCAAATCCAGGTCATCCTTCAAATTTGTATATGTAAATTTAGTTAAAACTCAGGTTCATTTATCATGAACTTTAAAATGCAATGATTAATTAATTGGCAAGGTGACCAAATCCAGTTATTCCCCTTCTCCTGTCCTTACCTTACCCCCAAATCAGTATATCTAAATATTGTAAAAACATCATCCTTTCTTCAGGGGCTGGGCTGAGTCATATGTAAAGATATGACTTACCTTAACAGAGTTCTATGTGAAAAGAATTTTGTTTTCCAGTCAAGATAACCCAGTTGTATTTGTTGCAAACCTTCTTTCTGTTATTTTCCTAATGTGATATAATGATCCCGTTTTGTAGTATATAATAATTGCAATTTATCTTATTTTTACTCTGAGATTTCATCCACTTTTGATATATGATCCACATATGATATAATAATCCCGTTTTATAGCGTATAATAATTGCAATTTTTCATAGACTTTACCACACAAGATTAAGAAAAACGCTGACTTCCATCTTTTTTTTTTGCAGTTTTTTGGCCGGGGCTGGGTTTGAACCTGTCACCTCCAGCATATGGGGCTGGCGCCCTACTCCTTTGAGCCACAGGCACTGCCCCTGACTTCTATCTTGGAGGCTCTGGCAAGACATCTTAGACACTCTCATTTGCAAAATTAAGGGCTCTAACATTTTGAATTTCCTTGGTCTCCCCAAATTCTTCCTCTTCATGGATATGAAGCATCATCTTCTGGTTTAATGAGATCTGGACACTCTACCTGCTTTATGGTATGATGGAGGATGTATTGTAAGTCTCTTTTAGAATAATCTATTTTGCCAAAAGGTATCCCTTGAATTACTTTCTAAACTGGCATAGATATCCTTTATTATAGACATATGAAGTGAACTCTTCTTTGGAGAAGCCTCATGTATTCCTGTGTTAAGAGTCTCTGCTACATAGTCCTAGAATTTCAACTGTATTCCCTGAAGGTCTACAGAAACTCACCCCAAAAGTATAACATCCAAAGAGGTTAATTTTGGCCTGGTTTACTGGAAATGATAGAGGATACATGAACTGGAAAAAAAAGAAAGTGAGGCTATAGGTAGCATTTGTTTGAGCTTGTAATTTCATTTTAAGCAAAAATTTAAACTAGCTCTAATAAATACAATGGGAATAATTGGTTGAATAAACAAATTTAAGATTATAAATATGATAATTTTATGAACACATCAAGTTTTGTATGTATATAACTTGTAACATATACTATACATAAACGAGCAAAGTGGCTCTAGTGCTATAAAAATAGCATAGCAAAAGTTGTGAATTATTCACATTTCCACTTAAAACAAGTATGTTTTAGTCTTTTGGGTTTGGCCATGGAAGCTATAGAAAATATTTCTCTCTGAGGGACAGATGACTTAGGTTGGGGATATAGGACAGATCATGGCTGGGAGAATTAAGAGTTGTGGTTTGGGTAAGTAAACATTACTCAGACGCATTAGTTGAAGTCAGGACCAAGGTTTGAGAAAGCAGATTTCATTCTGCCTCAACCCTCCCAACTTGACACAAAACCTATGCCATTCACCACTATCTTACATAAGAAATGTAACTCTACAAATGTGCTGTGGTTTCAATAATTTTGATAAAATTTTCCGGACATTATTGCAAAACACAGGACATTTCCCTGGAAAAATCCCCACTGGATATGTCTCTGTTGGGGGAGAGCTGGAGAAGGGGTCCAGTTCTTACTTCTTGTTTTCTCCTCCCTCACGCATCTCTAGTGTTTCGCAGCTCTTCCCATCTCTTCCCTCTTGGATTTCTCTATTCCCATCTTATCCCTTGTCATGCAGAGCAATTTAACTCTGCCATAGCTTCTGTGCCTCTGAACTTGCATCCTCCACTGTTCAAGGCATTTAACTTACAAAGGGCCTTCTTATTATCAGGAGGCACCCTATACCCGTCAAGAGAAGGGATTAGAAATAATTTCAAATAGTTCGTTTTTAACCATTGCAACACTTCCTTCATTACAGCTGTCATATGGCACAAGTGGGCAAGGGGTCAGTTTAGATAGTTTCAGCTTCCCAGGGGTGACCACACCGGAGCAGGTGGCATCCTGGCTGCCTGTTCCAGCTGGATCACCTGCTAGGAAGGGAGTAGTAGATAATGGTAGAACAAAGTTGTGTGAGGGGAGAAGCAGAGAAAAGACCACACTCAATCTTTTAAAACACTTCAAAGTGGCAGAGAAAGGAAAAGACAATAGTCCCCTGATGGTGCTGACAAGGAAAATAGAAAAGCCGTTTTCTACTTTTTTTTCGTATTACAGGTGAGAGGCAAGGTGAGGCAACCTAGAGAGCACAGGAGCCTGCGCTGGTGGCAGCACCCAGAGAGGCAGTGAAGGAAACCCTGAAGCCTCCCCCACCCTCAAATAGTGTGAGGCCTGGTGTGGGGAGTTAAGGGTCCAGCAGGACTGCAGATGTCTCCTAGGCCACTCTTCTACTTTAACGGCCTCACATTTTGCTTCCACACAAAAAGTCAAAAGAAAAAAAATTTGGCCTGGGCACGGTGTTAGCACTTTGGGCGGCCAAGATGGGTAAATTGCTTAAGCTCAGGAGTTTGAGACCATCCTGAGCAAGAGCCAGACTCTGTCTCTCCTAAAAATAGAAACATTAGCCAGATGTTGTGGTGGGTGCCGGTGTCCCAGCAATTTGGGAGGCTGAGGCAAGAGGATTCCTTGAGCCCAAGAGTTTGAAGTTTCTGTGAGCTATGATGCCACAACATTCTACCCAGGGTGAAAGACTGAGTCTCTATCTGAAAGAAAGAAAGAAAGAAAGAAGGAAGGAAGGAAGGAAGGAAGGAAGGAAGGAAAGAAGGAAAAGAAAAACAAAAAAATAATTCAGGCAACTAAAACAAAACAGGTGCAGAGTTCATGGCATTTGTCACCTATGCTGGTGAGTCAGTTGGGATGTTCAGCTCCTGTGAGTTCCAATGTTGATGCTGTGCTGGAGGCTGATGGGGCTCAGAAACACTACCTCAAAATGAAGGCCTCAGAAGCAATAGTTTTTCTCTGCATTTCTTCTGTCCTCCTGCCTCCTAGTCCCATTCTCCCCACAGACTAGCCATAGAAACTGAAAGGCCTCTTCTGCAAGGAGGTCATAGAAACTAGAACCCCTTCTCCCAAAAGCCAGCTATAAAACCTACAAGTATTCTGTGTAACAACTGGCATTAAGAAAGCATCTCGGCCACCTTATTTGTAAGGACATAAGACCCTCTTTCCAAAGAAGGCCCTGCCCCATGCCCAGGAGGAAGAAATACATGCTCAGAGAGGCCAGGAAGAATCCAGACAGACTGGCCTGGCTAGGTTTCCCCATTCAGCCTACTGTCTACTTGCATTAGATCATACCCTTTTTGTCTAATCATCTTTCTGAATGGCTATCCACACTTTGTTAAAACTAAGTGTAAAAGTAGACAATTTCCTCTGTATCTTTCCTTGGGGCTTCATTCTGAAGGCTACTGTGTATGAGGAATGAGGAAACATAAGTTCTCGTATTATGTTAAATAAATTTGTGTGTCTTTTCTCCCATTAATCGATCTCTCTCATGTCAATGCCTTTTTAGCAAAAGTTTAGGGGGCCAAGCGCCTCAGACCATACAAGACAAAGATGGATAATTCATTGTTAGGAATAATTTAACATTGGGTCCAATTATTTCTGCCTTTTCCACGTGGTTTATGATCTCTCTTTTATCTTTATTTTAACCATGACACTTTAAATTCATGGGAATATTCTTGAAATCTAAATATTTTCCCCCCAAATTTTGAAAGTAAGCAGGTCAAATAAAATTAAAAAACATATATAAAGACAGCCAAAACATAGTACTTACTTTAGGAAACTTGCAGTCCATTGAGGAATGTGGACATATTCAAGGCAGTTAAAGAAAAGTTCCATTCTGAAGTGCTGAAGTTAGACGACATGGAAAAGGCAGCATTTAAGGAAGGAATGGAAGTTGATAAGAGCAGAGCAAAGAGCTCTCCAGCAGAGAGGATGACATATGTTAATATAAGGTGCCTGAGCTGGAAGAGCTTCGCTAGTTTAAAGAACTAAAAGAAGACAAGTGTTGCTGGAGCACAGAGACCCAGAAAGAGGGTGGCAGGGAGTGAAGGTGCCCTGGCATTGACTGAGGGAAACTGCTGTGAGAACCACAGAATGATCACGGAGACGACATAAAGGAGACAGGAAAGTCAGACCGCATTCCTCAGCCTAGATGCCAGCTGCATCTCTATTTCCCCTGGTCTCCTGCACCAGGCTCCTGCATTATTTTAGAAGACATTTTCATAGGCTCAGTTATTGTTAACTGATGACTGGTCAAATAAATTGCACAACTGATCAGTCTGGGTCAATGCCAACTTCCTCATAAATGCATGTTTATTCTTTCATTCATGTATCCACTCACACTTATTAAGTAGTCATTGTGACATCCTTGTTTACTCACTTCAGCTGAACTTTTTTGTTATTTCTGTATGATGTTAGTCATAACTGATCAAATGCAAGAACATTTCTAACAAAAATTAAGTGGCAGGGGCTTGGTTAGGAATACTATCATGATGATCTAACTGGCGACATCTTTCCAGGCACATAATATGTGCAAGGTTGTTTGTTTTAGAAAGTGATCTGATAATAAAAAAATATTCCATACATTGTACTAGTTTAGTAAATAAAACATGATTCTGGGATGGGGTAAATGGAGGAAAAGAGAAATTCTAGTTTTAAAGTATAGGAAATTATCCAGAAGCAATGGGGAAATGAGAAATCAGACACAAAATCCATTTTCAATAAAATTGGAGAACCACTGACCATATGTTTTTCATCATACAGAGGTTCTGCCATACATGCCATTCTGGAAAAGGCAAAAGTCTGGAGACAGTAAAAACATCTGTGGGTGACAGGAGTTTAGGGTGAGAGAGAGATAAATAGGTAGAGCACAGAGGACTTTTAGGGCAGTGAAACTATTCTGTTACACTGTAAAGGTAGATACATGACATCATACATTTGTCAAAGTCCATAGATATAGAGAGACCCAAGAATGAGCCCTAACATAAGCTATAGACTTTGGATTATAATGTTGTGTCAGTATTGGTTCATTGATTGTAACGAGTATACAGTATAACAGTCTGGTGAGGAGTTTAGGTGGCAGAGGAGGCTTCGTGTATGTGTGTATGAAGAGGTGTATGGGAATGTCTTAGTCAGTTCAGGCTTTTACAACAAAGATATGATAGACTGCATAACTTAAAAAACAAAAATTTATTCCTCACAGTTTTGAAGTCTGGGAGGTTAGATAACTCAGTTCCTGAAGAGGGTCATCTTCCTGGCTTGCAGATGAATGCTTTCTCCTGTGTCCTTATACAGTGGCGGGGGCCTCTCTTCTGCTTTTTGTTAGAGCACTGAGCCCATCATGAGGGCTCCACCCCCAAAACCTAATTAGTTCCCAAAGGCCCCCTTTCCAAATTGGGCAGTAGGATTTCAACAGATGAATTTTGGGTAGATGAGAACATTCAGTGTATTGCAGGAAGCCCTCTTTAATTTCCACTTAATTTTGTTGTGAACCTAGAACTTCTCTAAATCCTACTACAGTTTGAACTTTACCTTAGAATGAAAAACAATGCAATCTAAACATCTCTACCTTCACATTAATTTGTAATAATTAAAAAAAAAACCTTATTACTTCATTGTATTACTCTTTTAAAAAAAATAATAAATCCTAACTAAAAACCTGGTGATGATTGCATAAAGAGATAATCCAGTTAACAAGATAGAGTGTGCCAATAGTAAACTACTTGAGAGATTGTGGTCATGAAATTCCTCTACAGAGAGATGGCATTTAATCTGAGATCTGAATGACAAGTATGGTATGTGGAGATCAAGGTTAACTGTGATCCTGATGGAGGAAAGAGTTGCAACAGAAACCCTGAGTCGGGAGCAAGCTTTCATCCAGAGAACAGAAGATGGAAGTGTCTGGAACATGATTAGAGAAGTAGAGAAAAGGTAGAAAACAAAGCTTGAAAGTGGTAGGTGGCAGATGGCAGGTAGCAGCTCATACAGAGCCTTGTAGGCCAGGAAAAAGGCACTAATTTTAAGAAACATTTTTGGAGATATAGAGTATGATGGAGGGCACAGTATGGACGGATGCTATTCATTTCCAGTGGTCTTTCCTTCTATGGCAAAGGAAATATTGTACCTAGGCTAATTCCAATTTATCTTATTATTCTGCCTTTTAAAAAGTATTTTAAGACCTGGAACTCTCTTTCTTCCATTTCAGGTGTCCTGTACCTTTCACTAGGACTCTCCCTTTGTCCATCTGCCTGAAGCATCTTCTCCTTACCTGACACTCAAGAGAACTGGGAAGGAAAGAATTGTTGGTCCCATTTTTCTCATGGTAACAACTCATCCTTTGCATACATATTGAGAATTACCAATAGTTCTTCATTCAATACTTTGTTTTAAATTGAAATAAGAACTTTAGAGTTGATCAAATACTTCTATGCTTATTTTAAAAGTTTTATCTAGCTGTTAAAAAATTATACATGTTCAATGAGAAAACCTAAAAAACAAAAAATATAAAGAAAAAAATGAAATAATTTGAAAACATCACCAGACAACCCATTTTCCACTTTTGCTCTTAGCAGATTACATGGGTCACATTCCTATAACATGCTGGTACTTTTTTTTTTTTTTGTAAAATCAGGATTGCATTTTATACCCTACTTTGCAGCATACTTTTCACTCAGCAAAATATCTTACATTTTGTATATTCTAAGCTCATTCTCACTGAAACTCCAAGTGGCTGGTATTCTCATCCCTGTTTTGTAGAAGGGAAAACTGACATTCTGAAACCGTGAATAGTTTCCCTGTTATGCTAGAGGACAGCTGTGATTGCACTCCTGATGTTCTAACCAGGAATCTAAGCCTCAGGCCATTATATTACAAATGACACAGTACTCCTATTTATTTCCTTGACAGTTCTCTACCCTTTTAATGTGTAAGTCTGATCAAGTCATTTTTTTGCCCTAACTCTGCTCTGGGTCTGGCTTTCCACTTCTGTCAGGATGAAAGCCAAAATGCCTACAACCTGCTCCCTTCCACTGCTTCTCTGGCTCATCCCTCACGTCCCTGTACCCCAGTTCACCCTGTTACAGCCACACTGGCCGCTTGCTGAGCAAAGCACATTGTCAGCTTAGAATTTTATACCTGTTGTTGTTCTCTTTACCCCCAAATACTTTACTCAGAATATTCCAGATATCCACATATGTCTCATTCACTCCCTTCAGATCTCTGCTCAAATGTCACATTATCAATGAATCCCACCTTGACCATCCCATATAGCAAACCCCTCTTCCCGGAGAGAGAGGATGAGAATTACAGGGAAAGGGAAAGGGAGAAGGAGAGAAAGAAGAAGGCTTCATTGCCATTGCCTGCTTTTATTTCTCCTGGGTACAGTTAGTCATTTGTTCATTGTAATTCCTCTTCTCCTCCCACCTTATTCCCAAAGTCAGTTATGGTAGAGACTGGCTTTGTTTATTGAAGTAAGCCTGGAACACAGTAGGCCCTCAATTCCATGTTTGTGAGATGAATGAGTACAGGTTAGAGGCATAGAGGCACTGGCTCAGTGATTTATACATATTTTTCTCACTCTTTCTCAGTCCCTCTGTAAGACATGCTATTTCCAAATTCAAATATACAAATTTGTGATAACAAATAGTTTCTATCATCAGAGAATGGTGTCAAGTTTAATATTTACAAATTGAAAATTAAAAGTCATCTTTGATTACAGGGCCCCCTAAAAATTCCTTCGACTCTCTGTCTACTTGTTTCACCATGAAACATCTGCAAAAGTTGTTGCTCTAGCATTGTACAAACATTGAATGCACGCTATTTTACTGAAGAAATCAAAAGGAAAATCAACATCTTATTCAAGTACTCAACTGGCTGTCTTAAAAATGTACTGATCTGATTAAGTCAAACTCCAGAGAACCAATAACCAAAGAACTATTTACTTGACTGAATTCATTATTATTTTCAAAACACTTGGGGGAGCATGTTTACGAGTGTTGGTGTAAAAAGTCATTCAGTTTGAGGTTAAAAACTTTCTTCATGACTATGGATAGATAGGGATAATGGAGCTTCAGTTATACCCATTGAATAAAAATGCTATTTTGAATAACTACAAGTTGTTTAAGAAGCATTTACTAGACAGGCTCAACCTTGTTTCCTGAGCTCTCAGGATCGACAATCTTACTGAGGAAAGGGGTGTGCCTAAGTAAACTGGCACATGAGATTAGGTAATAAACAACTGTATTATACTTCTTGCATCTTAGCCTCAACTGTAGCTGATGTGGACCCCTGCCTGCAGGATCAATGAAGTTTCTGACTTGAAAGGGATTAAATACAAAACAGCACTGCCCTGCTTCTCTCCTAATCCACTTTAGGACAATGCGATGACTAGGAGAGAGCATCTCATCTGTGCAGACAGCTTAATTTATACAGCTCTTCATGAATATTGAGTTGGGCCAACAGCAAGAGTTCGTGGTTTTTATCTCATCCTGTGACTAGGGCCACTCCTCACTGCTCACTGAGTTTCTGAAGCATAATATGTGCTCACAATCCAGACAAATTTACACAAAATTGATTAATATTTCACTTGCATGTTATTGAACTTGATATATGAGTTTTAAATCATGCAACTCATGGCACATAGTCAACAAAACATTAAAATGCCTCTTTTTAAAAATGATTTGGGTGATGTCAGGAAAGTTTCCTAAATTATTGAGACTGTGAACCAATTTATTAAATTTAGTGAAAAAAGTTTCTAAATTAGGTAAGATGACTCTTTTCTATGTAAAACTTTCTTATGAAAGATGAAGTAACTTTGTCAATCATTCTTTCTATGTCTAAGATAAATGGCCTTGGGTTGTCAGGTGGATGATATTTAACTCAACATTACCAAAATTAAAAGCCACCAATAAAAAGAAGATGAAAGAGAGAGGAAAGCGGATTGAATGAAATAAAAGAAACATTCATGTTTATATGTGTATATTTAGATTTCTAACCAGATCATAAGTTGCAAAAAGATTCATACTGTCCATTCAGGGTACAGCGTGATGGTATTAAACAACAAACTAGTGGACAGACACAGCCTAGGTTAGGAATATTGACCTTTAGAAAAATTGTGTAGAGGCAATAGTGTCTCTTACCTGCAGTTATTTGCTCCATGTAACCTTTCCAGTAACCCTTCATCTTTACATCATGTGGATATTTTCAAGAGTCCATGTTTCTTTCTCTCAGAAAGAAAAAAGAAACGTTCAGAGAATAACTAACATTATTAGTTTTTTTGTTTGTTTGTTTGTTTTCTTTTTGAGACAGAGTCTCACTATGTCACTCTTGGTAGAGTGCTGTGGCATCACAGCTCACAGCAACCTCAAAATCTTGGGCTTAAGTGATTCTCGTGCCTCAGCCTCCTGACTAGCTGAGACTACAGGTGCCCACCACATCACCCGGCTATTTTATTGGTTGCAGCTGTAATTACTGTTTAACAGGCCTGGCCCAGGCTTAAACCTGCCAGCCTCAGTGTATGTGGCCAGCACCCTATTCATTGAGCTACAGGCACCGAGCCATATATACAAGTTTTAAAGGGTATTGAAATAGAGACACAACTAATAGTTTTTCTGACAAAAATGCAATTAAAATAGAAATTGGTAGTAGAATAATCCTGGGAAGTTCTTCAAATATTTGGTAAACAAATAACTAACTCTAAATAACCCATGGGTCAAAGAAGGGAAATTAGACAGTATTTAGAATTACATGCTGATGGAAACACAATACTGTATCAAAATGTTCATGACGCTTAAGAGGAAAATTCTCTCAAATGCTTGTATTTGATTAAAAAGTTTTCAAATTTGATATTAAGTCCTACCTTAAGAAACAACAAAAATATCAGAGGGAACCCAAAGTAAGTAGAAAGTAGGAAATAATAAAAAAAAAGGAGCAGAAATCAATACAATAGAAAATGGTGACGGGATAGACTGCAATACAATTCTGATGGCAATCACCCAGAGTTAGAGTCACACTAAACAAGGCTGAGAGCATGAGCCACATGACTGCCCTTACTTATGATGCCAGCCACACCTCAGAGGTTCCCAAGGCACTCGTGCTTCTTGCCACCTATCTACAAACCCAGGAGTTTCCCATGTTCTTCCGGGGATTTGATAATTCCCTATCCTGACTCACAGAACTCTGGGAAGTACCATGCTCAGGTTTACAGTTTTGTCTTAAATGCTACATATCAGGATCTGCTAAGTGAAGAGACACACAAAGTGAGGTTTGAGATGGTCCTCAACGGACAGCTTCTATGCCCTCTTCCTGTGGAATCAGGGTATGTCACCTTCCCTGACACATTAAGTGAAATAATATAAATATTCTATATCCTGGTAAAGAGATGATTACATGGATCAAAATTCACTGAATTGTGTACTTAACATTTGTGCATTTGACTCTCTGTAAATTCTACCCCAACCATCCCCCTAACTCCCTCCCTCCATCAAAATACTGAAAAAAAAAATACAGAACTCTATAAGTTCAGTTATTTAAAAAACTCTATTTAAGAGACTTTCTGTATTCACAAGTATGTACTATCCATTCTGAAACTACCTTCACTGTATTCTGGGCTTAAACAAATTAGTAAATATATTAAAGATAATGGGATATAGAAAGAAGAAATACTAGATTGTACCCCATCATATCCAGTTGGAATTGAAGTTACCAATGCAAAAATTTTAAAAATTATAGATATAGACACAGAAATAGATTCATAAATGTATACACATATATTTCCCAGTCCTGATCTCTGAGAGGAGGGATGACTCCAAAAGCAATGAAAACTCGTCACTATATTGAACTAAATATTCTTGGAGAAATAGTTTCATTCCAACACTAGGAATGAAAAGGACCAGATGAGTTTAGAACATTTTATTGCACTGAAGGGTAATACTCAAAAACTCACTGGGACATGTCAAAAGGATATAGGAGCCATGTTGAAGGAGTTCCCACTGACCAAATTGGGAAAATTTGAGTATCAAAGTAAATATTGGTAGGAAGGGATTATAATAAGAATCCATGAATCATGCTGATATAAATAAATGAACACATAACAAATAAGTAAAAAGGAAAACTCTTCCTCACAATAGAATTTCAACTGATAGTTATATAATGAATGATAAGTTGGAAAATTCTCAAATAGTAGAAAAGCAGTGGGTAAAAGTTTAATGAGGATAGGATACTTACATGATTTCCAAGAATCTTCCCACAAATTACATATCATTTACAAAGGGAAAATGGTGATTTTAAATAGAGAAACCTGGGTGACACAACCCGAACAGTATGCTCAAGGAGAACACTAACACTAACATCTCTAAAGGAATAGCCATGCTATTTCCTTTAGAGAATCCTAAAATTTCAAAGGCTTTATCAAGATGAGAGGAGCATAAAATTTACCAGTAATTTGTACAAATTTTTGACTATAACAACAAAGATGTTATAGATAAGCTTGACTTTACATTTTAATTTTTCTAAACATTAATTCTGAACTAATTGAAAATAGTCTAAACTATGTGAATCAGTCTTGAAATCAGCCAACAGTAAGTGGTTAGTTGAGCTACAGAAGAAGAACAAACTTTATAATACCAAGGCATCCCCAGATCTGGTCCTATTTGCAACAGAAGACAGATAAAAGAAGTGAATTAGAATCTATTCCCTGTGCAACTCTCCACAACATCACCCACCTCTATATCCCCACCTCCTGCTCAACACATAAGTTCCTCCATCCCCAACACCCCTTCCATTCAGGAATGACAGACCACAAGCATTTTTGTATGTGTTTTTGTTTTGAATCTGAGTGGCTATTGAATATGAGTACATGCTGTTTAAAGTCCACACACCCTGGCAAGAGTTAACAGGAATTCCAGATACTATCAGATATATT
>CAUYRH010077574.1:0-19021 GCA_963574655.1 Perodicticus potto
GCCTGTAGTCCCAGCTACTTGGGAGGCGGAGGCAAGAGACTCGCTTGAGTCCAGGAATTGGAGGTTGCTGTGAGCTGTGATGCCACAGCACTCTATCCAGGGTGACAGCTTGAGGCTCTGTCTCAAAAAAAAAAAAAAAAAACTGAAAACAATTTCTAGAAATAAATGTAAGGAAGTTATTTAGAAAAATGGAGGAAAACAACAGAAAAAAAAAATACAAGGACCGGGCATGGTAGCCCATGCCTGTAATTCTAGGATTCCAGGAGGCCAAGGAAGGCAGATCGCCTGAACTCAGGAGTTCGAGACCAGTCTGAGCAAGAGTGATATCCTGTCTCTACTAAAAATAGAAAAATTGAGGCAAGAGGATTGCTTGAATCCAGGAGTTTAAAGTTGGTGTGAGTTATGATGCCACAGCACTCCACTGAGGGCTATAAGATGAGATTCTAAAAACAAAACAAAACAAATAAAAAACAGCTAAAATTGATGAAAATAGATGCCTACATAGGGTAGAAGGGAATGTCAACAAAGAAATGACATGAGTCAGGACGGGGCTGCTTTGGAGGGCAGGACAAGGTGGCCCGTACCTGCCAGGGGCTGCTGCTTGGATGCATCCCAGACCTTCGCCGCTGTGCCTGCTGCGCTCACCAGAATACCGTCTGAGGTAGGGTGGAACTGCAGCGTGGTCACTGGGAGGTCCTCCTCCAGCACCACTCCAGGCACGGAGGGCAGGGCCTGGCCTGCGGCTGGCAGTCGCCAGAGTTTCACCTATGAGAAAGTTGACATTTGTGAGCCAGGGTGGAGGTCTTACCACCTCCAGGGAACCTTGCCCAGTGCTGCCCCTGACCTCAGTGAGGCCCGTGCTAGAACAAAGCTGCTCCCACCAGACACCCTCCACCTGTCAAGGACAATTCATCTGCCTCTGCTGCTGGGGCTGGGAGCTGCATACCCCACACTGGGGGAAGGAGGGAAGGAAAGCGAACTCAGGACTGCATGGGTCAGTTCTCATGGGAGAACATGAGAGTCGGGCAGGAGCCCAGCCTGGAAGGGACACTGAACAGCTCTTCTACCTACTCCACTCACCGTTTTGTCAGCTGAGCCCGTGGCCAGGAGGAAGTCATCAAAGGGAGAGAAGTCCAAGTCGGTGACCAGGTCTGTGGGAGAGGGATGGCTGAACCCACTGGGACATTCTGCTTCCAGAATGTGTGACCCAGCATGATCCTCCCCAGGCCAAGGGCTTCTGAAGTGATACCTTCTGCCCACTCCAAAGCACGGCACTTTTGGACACAGTGGGGACACACACCACAGACCCATGCTCGACACACGTCCCCAGGAGACCTGCTGACCCAGGACAGCTAAGGGCTCTGGCATCAGGAGGTAGATAGGAAATGGGCAGGAAGCCCCTTGGATTACAAGGCACCTGCATGAACAAAGCTGCCCAGCCCAGCCCCTCCTAACGTGACACATCCAGCTGCTGCTTCCATTGTGGAAGGTCCCCAGGAGCTACCCAGTAAATCCATTTTTGGCCTAAGCAAGCTGGAGTTGGCTTTAGTTCTCTGCAACTGAGGAACCCAAGCAGCTCAGCTCAGGAGATAGGGGTGGGGCAGAATGACTAGAGCCCAGAGGCAAAAAGAGGCTGCTGGTCTTGGGGGAGCGGGTAGAGACAAGGTATGGAAGGCAGCAGGGTGAATAGGGTGAGATCAGAGTTGCAGGCCTGCATCACCAGAGCCAGAAGCACAGCCACCACCCCTTGCTATCTGCCCCCAGTAGGGCTGAGGAGGACCATTTTCCTTTCAGCAGAAGGAAATAGGGCGAAGATGGGGCAGGTGTGGATAGGCATCCTTGGGATAGCCCCAGCCTGGACTCTCACTGGCAAGACCAAGATAGTCCTAGGCCTAAAGCCACAGAACCCCTGCCACCCTCACCCTGGGGGATCCTTGCTGGGCAGGGTAGGTCCTAGCCAAGTACAGCCACCAGCTCAAGCAGCCTGGTGTCCCTGGGGGATGAGATGTGCTAACACAATTGAGTCATCTGAGCATTCAGCACACGCTAGTGACGCAAGTGCCGAGGGCCAAATTCAGAGAGGGCAAGCAACTTGCCCAGAGGTACACAGCAAAGAAGAGGCAAGGCTGAGGGTCAGGCCCAGGCAGCCTGGCTCTAGAACCTGCACTCCTCAGGATGACATGACACCGCCTTTCCCTAGCAGACCAGGCCCTCAGTTGCACCTCAGAAACACATCCCAGGCATTTCCCATGGGTCTGCTCCCCTGGTGCTAGGCTGGAAAGCAGAAGTGATCCTCAGCTAAGGGTCCAAAGGGACTCCCAAAGGCAAGGCACCCTCTCCCACCACCAGGACCGCCAGGGCTAAATGGCACCTGGTATCTCCAGGGCAGCTATGCTACAATGAGACTACAGCCTGCCCACAGGAGTCTGGTCCAGCTTCTATATGGAAATCCCTAGTAACAGGGGGCTCATCACCTTGCAAACAACCTGGGCTGGCTCCCTCATGAGTAAAAAGCATCAAAAAGGACTTGGCACATTGGCTCATGCCTGTAATCCCAGCACTTTGGGAGGCTAAGATAGGAGGATCACTTGAGGCCAGAAGTTCAAGACCAACCTGGGCAATTTAGCAAGACCTTGTTCTATTAAAAAAAAAAAAATCCAAAGCAAACATGTAGGATCAAATAGACCTGGATTCTGATTCTGGCTCTGCCAGCAGCTATGTGAACAACAGGTATGTTCCTAACCTCACTGAGCCTCAGTTTTCTTAAATGAAAAATGGGTTATTTTAAAACTTGCTTCAAAAAGCTTTGAGATTAGATGAGAAAACAGAGTGCTTACATATGCTACAACATGCATGGATCTCTAAAACATGCTAAGAAGTGAAAGAAGCCAGATTTGAAAGAAATGTATTCTGGGGCAGCACCTGTGGCTCAAAGGAGTAGGGCACTGGCCCCATATGCCAGAGGTGGCGGGTTCAAACCTGGCTCCAGCCAAAAACTGCAAAGAATAAATAAATAAATAAAAAATAAAGAAGGGGCATACTGGCTCAGTGCCTGTGGCTCAACAGGCTAAGGCGTCAGTCACGTACACCTGAGCTGGCGGGTTCGAATCCAGCCCAGGGCCCGCCAAATAACAATGATGGCTGCAACCAAAAAATGGCCGGGCGTTGTGGCGGGCGCCTGTAGTCCCAGCTACTTGGGAGGCGGAGGCAGGAGTCACTTGAGCCTAGGAATTGGAGGTTGCTGTGAGCTGTGATGCCACAGCACTCTATCCAGGGTGACAGCTTGAGGCTCTATCTCAAAAAAAAAGAAGGGGCATATTAAAAAAAAAAAAAAAAAAGATACATATTATGAGTCCATTTATGTGACATGTCCAGAAAAGGCCAGTCTATAGGGCAGATGGAGGCAAAAATTTCATGTAAAGGGTGAGGTAGTAAACACTTCAGGGCTTGGCGCCTGTGGCTCAATGGGCTAAGGCGCCAGCCACATACACCTGAGCTGGCAGGTTCGAATCCAGCCCGGGACCGCCAAACAACGATGGCTGCAACCAAAAAAAAAAAATGTCCGGGCGTTGTGGCGGGCGCCTGTAGTCCCAGCTACTTGGGAGGCGGAGGCAAGAGACTCGCTTGAGCCCAGGAATTGCAGGTTGCTGTGAGCTGTGATGCCAAAGCACTCTATCCAGGGGTGACAGCTTGAGGCTCGGTCTCGGGGGGGGGAAAAAAAAAAAAAAACACTTTAGGATTTCAGGGCCATGTATTTTCTTTCTTTCTTTTTTTTTTTTTTGAGACAGAGCCTCAAGCTGTGACCCTGGATAGAGTGCTGTGACATCACAGCTCACAGCAACATCCAATTCCTGGGCTCAAGAGAGTCTCCTGTCTCCACCTCCCAAGTAGCTGGGAATACAGGTGCCCGCCACAACGCCCGGCCATTTTCTTTTTTTTTTTTAATGGTTGCAGCCGTCATTGTTGTTTGGCAGGTCCAGGCTGGATTCGAACCCGCCAGCTCAGGTGTACGTGGCTGGCACCTTAGCCCGTTGAGCCACAGGTGCTGAGCCCTTTTTTTTTTTTTTTTTTGAGACAGAGCCTAAAGCTGTCACCCTGGATAGAGTGCTGTGGCATCACAGCTTACAGCAACCTCCAACTCCTGGGCTCAAGCGAGTCTCTTGCCCCTTCCTCCCAAGTAGCTGGGACTACAGCCGCCCGCCACAACACCCGGCCATTTTTTATGGTTGCAGCCATCATTGTTGGGCGGGCCCAGGCTGGATTCGAACCCGCCAGCTCAGGTGTACATGGCTGGTGCCTTAGCCTGTTGAGCCACAGGCGCCGAGCCAGGGCCATGTATTTTCTATCACAACTACTCAACTCTACAGTTGCAAGAAAGCAGCAAAGACCATACATTAATGAACAGGTATGGCCATGTTCTATTAGAGCTACTTACAAATCTGCCTGGATTTGGCCATGACAGTAGTTTGCAGACACCTGCTACAAAGGCAGAAAGCAGATCAACAGTTGCTAGAGGCTGTGGTACCCAAAGTGGAAACAGATTAAACAGAGGGGCCCACAGGATCTTTTGGGGATAATGGAAATGTTCTAAAATTACATAGTGTTGTGTATGATTCTATAATCTTAATAAAAAATCATCAAATTAGTCTCAGCACCTGTAGCTCAGCAACTAGGGCGCCAGCCACATACACTGGAGCTGACGGGTTTGAACCCAGCCTGGCCTGCCAAACAAAGACAACTACAAAAAAAAAATAGCTGTAGTCCCAGCTACTTGGGAGGCTGAGGCAAGGGAATCGCTTAAACCCAAGAGTTGGAGGTTGCTATGTGCTGTGATGCCACAGTACTCTACCCAGGGCGATGGCTTGAGACTCTGTCTCTCAAAAAAAAAAAAAAAAAAAAAGTTTTTTTTAATGAGACTAGATGAGAAAATGCAGATAACATTCTTAGCATGGAGAGAGCCCTCCACAAATCTGCACCATTGTCATTAACTGCCACCACCATCACTAGAACCCTACATGGTGCTGTATAGCAGCCTGAGAACTAAGGATCAATAGGCAACTGGGACCCCAGGCCAGAGAGCCTGGGCCCAGAGCTGCTACAGCTGTCCAGGGGGAGGAGAGGCCAAGAATGGGTCTGCCTCAGCCTGAGGCAAGCAAACTGCTCCCCCAGATGGGCAGGCTGCCAGGTAGACTGCTGGGTGCCCCCAGAGCAGCTGTTGTGACAGCCCTCTTTGCGAGGGCCCATCTCTAGCCTTATAGCCCAGCACAGCCACCTCCTTGGAAGGCCCTGAGTATGCCAATGTGGAAGGGTGCCCTACTGAGCTCGAGGAGAGAATGTAGGGGCAAGAATCACACAGGTTTGAGTCCCCAGCAGTGACAAGGAGCCCACAATAGCCTGTAGCTGGCAGCTGCACAACACCCTCCACCAGGTCCACAAACTGCAGCAACAGCTACCTGTCTCTGTGCACAGGCTGGAACCCTAAACCCCAACGCAGCCTCCTGAGACCACCATCTCTCAGAGAATGCACAGCAAGAATGACGAGAGAGACCTGGAAAGTCATGGGGTGTAGGAATAATGGGCATGGATTTCTGGCCATGGGGTGAGGTGGGCAGGAGCAAGTTCTAGGCTTCCTGCTCAATCACCCACTTACCTGAATGGCAGCCCAGGTGGGCCACGTGTCTCTTATGCTCTCCTTGGTCTTCCAGAGGCACAATGCCCAGCACACCTATTAAACAAACACAGGATCTCTGACTTTGGGCCTAGTAAGGACCGTCTACTTCCCCATCCAGGGGTTCCCAGAGGAGACAAGACCCAGGGCCTTGGATCTTCCCAAAGACTCCACCAATCACAAGACCACTACTTTCTGAACATAGTGACTGGCCCAGGGTTAGACTCTTGCCTCATTCAAAAACCATCCATGCAAGGGATGAATGGAAGACATGGGGAAAGAGGTTCTCTGTTCATATTATGGGTCAGATAAGAGGTCAGCTCAAGGCCACTTTTCCCACCTTTACTTGAGAAAGAAGCCAACACCAAAGGCAGCAGAGCTGAGGGAATGAGTGAGAAATCAGGGCCAAAAATACAGGTGAGTTTTTGGACACAGTTCTGTCTGAAGCTCCTGAATTCATAGACAAGCCAAAAAATTATCCATTTTTTGCTTAAGTCAGTTTAAGGTCTGAGCTATCACTAGCAACCAATGGAGTGCCAACCAACACCCAGGCTTTTCTTTTCTTTCTTTCTTTCTTTTTTTTTTTTTTTGAGACAGAGTCTCACTGTGTTGCCCTGGGTAGGGTGCCGTGGCATCACAGCTCACAGCAACCTCCAACTCTGGGGCTTAAGCAATTCTCTTGCCTCAGCCACCTGAGTAGGTGGAACTGCAGGTGCTTGCCACAATGTCTGGCTATTTTTTTGTTGCAGTTGTCATCGTTGTTTAGCTGGCCCAAGCCAGGTTCAAACCCATCAGCCTCGGTGTATGTGACTGGCGCCTTAACCATTAGGGTACAGGCGCTGAGACAACTCAGGTTTTCCAAATCTTGTCTTCTTTTTTTTTGAGACAGAGCCTCAAGCTGTCCCCTGGGTAGAGTGCTGTGGCATCACAGTTCACAGCAACCTCCAACCCCTGGGCTCAAGCGAGTCTCCTGCCTCTGCCTCCCAAGTAGCTGGGACTACAGGTGCCCTCCACAACGCCTGGCCATTTTTTGGTTGCAGCCATCATTGTTGTTTGGCGGGCCCAGGCTGGATTCGAACCCGCCAGCTCAGGTGTATGTGACTGGCGCCTTAGCCCATTGAGCCACAGGTGCTGAGCCCCAAATCTTTTCTTCTTACTGAACCTGACATCCCTCGGCCCATAGATAAAGAGGAGGTAACATATGGGGACAGCTGGAAACAGACGCAGCAGTCACTTCCAGCCCTTATAGCCATGTTCTTGAAAATCATAATCAGGGCAGCACCTGTGGCTCAAAGGAGTAGGGCATCGGCCCCATATGCCAGAGGTGGCAGGTTCAAACACAGCCCCAGCCAAAACCAAAAAAAAAAAAAAAGAAAACCATAATCAACATGGTTTCTATTCACACATGACCTAATCAAGGTCTCTGATTACCGCACTTTGGCCAGTGAGTGGGGTCCAAGGCCCTGTGTGGTCTTACCTCTGAGCAAACCATTCCAAGTCTCCACTGGCGACCGCCCCCACCAAACCATTCTAAGTCCCCACTGACACCTTCCTCCCCACCCTATCTAGGGTGAAGATGTTTGAATCTCCACATCCATAGCCACTCTCCTACCTGAACGGTCTGAGTTGAATGCTATCAAGCTGCAGCTGGATTTGATGGGGTTCCCACATGAGGGTGTAGTCCCAGCCCTAATGTCATTGATCCAGGCCTGCAAATAAAGAATCAGAAGTGTGTGGCAAGGACCAGGGCTCTCTGTTCCTACCTAAAGCAGGGGGTGGAGCAAGAGCTGGAGGTTGCTGTGAGCCACAGCACTCTACCGAAGGCAACAAGGTGAGACTGTCTCTAAAAAAAAAAAAAGAAGAAGAAGAAAGAGGCTATCATAAGAAAGCTCAGGTGGAAACAGGCTAATTAAGCTGTGTGTGTGTGTGTGTGTGGGGGGGTGTTTCTGTTACAGGAAGGAGACAAGCGGAGAAAAGCAGAGAAAAGAGAAGCAAGCACCTAAGAAAACAGACTCAGCTTCCTCAACCATATTGCTAAAAACCTTCTCCATGTACCGGGGAAAAAACACCCAGGCTCAGAGGGAGGAAATATCAAGGCCTGGCTTCATCAGAACATGCCTTTCCACAAAGTCCCACAGGTGAGTAAAAGATGCAGGCCACACATGTGGAGGCAGATGAAAACTTTTTCTGAGACTGAGATCAGTGAGGTCCATGTATTTCTCCATTGGTGTCAAAGCACTGCTGGGCCCTCCTACCTACCCCTGATTAAAGAGCACCCATATTTCCCAGTCCACCCACCTGAAGCCTCTAAGAAATCCCTTCCACCACCTGAAGCTTCTATTTCAATGTTCACTTGCTATAGAACATCAGTACCTTGCAGTATTTTTCCCTCTTGATTAATGTTTCCTGTATAAACACAGTGATAGGAAATATAGCAAGGTACTGGAGCCCACAGTGATAGGAAATATATTTGAAAAAGAGAACAGATCATCTGTTCTCTCACCTCCCTAACATGTAAACTGTTTTAAGCTCTCCCTGTAGTCCCTGATTCCATACCTATCTGTTTACTTTGCAAGACTGAGGCCCACCCAGGAGCAAGAACCAGGGCCCCTTAAGCACTCTCCAGACCCTTCCAAGCAGAACTTACTGTACTCAAAGAGACTGTCTTTTTTTTTTTGAAACAGAGTCTCACTATGTTGCCCTCAATAGAGTGCCAGTGCCCTGGTGTAATAGCTCACAGCAATCTCAAAGTCTTGGGCTTAAGCGATTCTCTTGCTTTAGCCTCCTAAGTAGCTGGGACTAGAGGTGCATGCCACAGCGCCCGGATATTTTTTGGTTGTAGTTATCATTGTGGTTTGGCAGGCCCAGGCTGGATTTGAACCCACCAGCTCTAGTGTATGTGGCTGGTGCCCTAGCCGCCGAGCTACAGGTGCGGAGCAGAGAGACTGTCTTAATGTAAATCTAAGGACCTCCTCACAATCTTTCAATGGCTCCTCATTTGCACTCACAATAAAATCCAACTTCTTTCTGTAGCCCTTGAGCTCTGCAAGGACTGCTCTGGACTCACTGTCACCATGTTTCCCTGGTCACTGCCCTCTATCCACATCCATTCCTCCACTAAGTTCCTTCTCAATTCTCATCCTTCTGGCTTCAGTCAAACATTACCTCCGCCAGTCATCCTTTCCTGACCACCCTATCGAGATTATGCCCCACCTCATCATTCTCCATTCTACCCCTCATGTGTGTTCTTGAACATACTTATGAAAACTTGCAATGCCCTTGTTTGTTGGCTTTCTCTCTCACGAGGCTATAAAACTACACAGAAAAGAAAAAGCTGTCATGATCGCTGTTGTGGCCTCAGCTGCTTGGCACAGCACATAGTAGGGACAGAAGAAACACTGCCCAGGGAACGAAAATGAAGCCTCTGTTCCAGGCTGTCCTGACCTGCTTTGGGCCACTAATGGGGTCACCAGAGGTCAATTCCTAGGCCCAGTTATCCCAGGATACTCTCATGCCTTCTAAATAACACAGGAAGCAGCAGACAAGGGCTGGCATCATCCCTGAAGCACAACCCGCATCAGTCCAGCTGCCCTTTCGAGGTCCGAGACGCTCCCAGCAATTGGCTCAGCTCTTCCTCCGGGTTTCACCTGCTCAGGCTTCCCCAGGCCCCACCCAGACCCTGGCAGCATCACCCAGAGTAAGGGAAGAGCTTGGCCCAGCAGAAGAGGAAG
Organism: Perodicticus potto; assembly: GCA_963574655.1. Taxonomy (NCBI): domain Eukaryota; kingdom Metazoa; phylum Chordata; class Mammalia; order Primates; family Lorisidae; genus Perodicticus; species Perodicticus potto. Next base: position 9,400 of record CAUYRH010077574.1, read on the forward strand.
CGCCGACGGAAACCCAAGGGAGGGGCGCGTGTCTGGTGGAGGGGCTCCCTCCCTCAGCAGACACACTCGGACAAGCCGAGGCCGGGGGAGAGAAGGACATCTCTTCCACACCCTAGCCCGGGGCAGGGACGATCAGGAGCAGCAGGAGGAGCCGGGTGCCAGCAGCACCCGAGCCCTGGCTCCCGAGCGTGGCGGACCGGAAACCAAGAAGGCAGGCGGCCTCGCAGGCCTCGGCCCTGGCCTGTTGGGCTGCGCCGCCTCGGGGGCCCCGGGGCGAGGCGAGCGAGCGGGACAGACAGCCAGGATTACGAGCGCGGCCAGAGCGAGTCACAGGAGCGCCGGACTCTCCCCTCCGGGTGGCTACTGAATGACGTGCACAGCAGGGCCGAGACCTGAAGGGGGCGCCCTAATGGAGGAGGGCTCTGGTTCTGGAGGTCCCGGTGAGGGACCCGGGCAGAGCGAAGGGCAGCCGGCCAGGACCAGGGGTGAGAGTGAGAGGCCTACAGACCGGGCTCACCTCGCGGCGGGGCAGCCGAGCCTCCGTGTGCCGGAACTTGGACACCTTAAAGCGGTTCATGGCGGCGGGGACGGCGGCAGGCAAAGCTTCGAGGAACCGGGTGTCAGCTCTCAGGTGCAAGTCCAGCAGCCGCGACTCCCGCTGCCTGTGGCCCCGCCCGCAGCCCGCAGCCTGCGGCTACGCCCCGACACAACCTCTGGCCAATCGTCGCCGCCTCTGGCCCGCCAGGCCACGCCCCTGGCTCCTTTACTGCCTCACGCTGCTGGCCCCGCCTCCAGGCCGATAGTGGCCCAGCTGCCCCACCAAGCCACGCCCCCTACAGAAGCCACTGGCAGGCGCGGGTGGGAGGTCATGTGGGTCGCAGCTGTCTGTCCACGCCCCCTGCGGTGAGTGCGTGAGAACTGGAGTTCAACAATCGCTGATTTTGCCGGCCCGATTTGCCGCGAGGCTTTTCCTTGCAGGCCCTCCCCGCACTGTCTCCTCAAGTAGAGAAAGCAGAAATTAATTCCTTTTTAGTGACAGGAAACTGGGGATCAAGGAGGTGCGAATTGCAAATGGGGGAGGATGAACAGGAGCCCAGGTCTGATGCAAATCTCTGTTCTGAGGCCTACGCAAAAGCCTTTACATCCCACTCACCCTGCTTAGGCGTGGCGGGTTCAATGAGTGGGTGGGGGCATCCCTTTATTAGGGTTTGTCTTGGCTTGTCCCCTCCGCTTGAGCGTGGGTGGGGCAGGACTTCTCTTAGCAAATCAATGAAGTCCTTTACCGATAAGCTGAAGGGGAGAAAGATAAGAGCAGGGAAGAATCCCGTACATAGCAGTGCTCTGCCTGGCTTACGTCCCAGCAAATCGAGAGAAAAAGGAGACCAGGTTCAGTCCATCTGGGGCCGTTCATTCCACAAGCATTTCTCTTTGCTTTGAAAATTGACTCCATGATTCCAGAATATGCTTTCTGCTGGAAAGACAGGTGTTTAGGCGTGTCTGGGAAAGGACTTTGATCTGAGGACTGCAAATGATTGGTCGGGAATGGCCCGCTGCTTCAAAAGTTCTCTGGCTACAACCCAACCCGGATGACAGTCTTAGCAGAGGTGATTCAGAAAGTTTGGTATGGAGATGGGCTCCAAAAGACCCCCAAAACACAGGTTCTTTTTTTAATTTACTCACAGGAAAATTGTGAGGACTAAAAGTCTACTTACCGGTAACCTACTAAGTGATTTAAGAGCAACTTTGATTCCATGAAGTAAAAATAGGATATTAGTAGAGTTGACTGACGCCTGGGATTCAGAGTTCTAAGCACTTGGCAGCCACAAGTGTACAGAATTGCCAGGGCACACACTCAGTGGATTCTGGAATCCCAGCATCTTTGAAAGAGGCACCGCCAGGACAGTCCTTTTTTCTTTCTTTCTTTCTTTATTTTTTTGAGACAGCATGTCCCCCTCGGTAGAGTGTCATGGCGTCACAGCTCACGGTTTAAGCAACCTCAAACTCTTGGGCTTAAGCCTACGATTCTGAACTTTCCTAATGCCGCCACCCTTTCGAAAATAATTTTCTGGTTGGAGGTCACCACAACATGAGGAACTGTATTAAAGGGTCGTGGCATTAGGAAGTTTGAGAACCAATGGCTTTTATTTTTTGGAGACAGAGCCTCAAACTGTCGCCCTAGGTAGAGAACTCTGGCATCAAAGCTCACAGCAACCTCCAACTCTTAGGCTCAAGCGATTCTCCTGCCTCCGCCTCCCAAGTAGCTGGGACTACAAGTGCTGGCCACAACGTCTGGCTATTTTTTTTTTTTTTTTTTGGTTGAAACCGTCATTGTTATTTGGCAGGCTGGGCCGGATTCAAACCCGCCAGCTCAGGCGTATGTGGCTGGCACCAGAGTCGCGTGAGCCACAGGCGCCCAGCCGAGAACCACTGGCTTAAGTGATTCTCTTGCCTCAGCCTTCCAAGTAGCTGGGACTACAGGCACCCGCCACAACGCCCAGATATTTTTTTGTTGTAGTTGTCATTGTTGTTTAGCAGGCCAGGCCAGGTTTGAACTCTTCAGCCCTGGTGTATGTGGCTGGCGCTCTAACCACTGAGTTAAGGGCACCGAGCCTGCCAGGGCAGTCTTGAGCTGATTGTGGTGTTCAACTACTGCAGATACTACTTTTTTTTTTTTAAGAGACAGAGTCTCACTTTGTCACCCTCGGTAGAGTGCTGTGGCATCACAGCTCATAGCAACCTCCAACTCCTGGGCTTAGGCGATTCTCCTGCCTCAGCCTCCTGAGTATCTGGGACTACAGGCGCCCGCCACAATGCCCGGCTATTTTTTTGTTGTAGTTTTGCCGGGGCTGGGTTTGACCTGCCATCCTCAGTATATGGGGCTGGCGCTCTACTCACTGAGCCACAGGCATCATCCCAGACACTGCTTTTTTTAAAAAAGTGCGGGGCTGGTGGTTTATGCCTATAATCTTGCAAGGCCAAGTCGGTAGATTCCTTGAGCTCAGGAGTTCCAGACCCGCCTGAGCAAATGAGACCTCCATCTCTACTTAAAAAAATAAATATAGGCTTGGCGCCTGTGGCTCAAGTGGCTAAGGTGCCAGCCACATACACCTGAGCTGGGGGTTTAAATCCAGCCTGGCCTACCAAACAATGACAGCTGCAACCAGAAAATAGCCAGTTGTTGTGGCAGGCGTTGTAGTCCCAGCTACTTGGGAGGCGGAGGCAGGAGAATCGCTGGAGCTCAGGAGTTGGAGGTTGCTGTGAGCTGTGATGCCAGAACACTCTACCCCGGGTGACAGCTTGAAGCTCTGTCTCAAAAAAAAATAAATAAAATAAAAATAAACATAAATAAATATACATATATATGTATATATACTTACATATGCATATATTATATATACATATACACATACACACATACTAGGCAGGCATTGTGGCAGAGACCTGTAGTACCAGATGCTCAGGAGGCTGAGACAAGAGGATTGTTTGATCTCAGGAGTTTGTAGTTGTTGTGAGTGATGATGCCACAGCACTCTACCTAGGGTGACTGGGTGAGACTCTGTCACACACATAAAAAAAATTAAAATTGGGGCTCAGCACCTGTGGCTCAACAGGCTAAGGTGTCAGCCATGTACACCTGAGCTGGCGGGTTCGAATCCAGTCCCGGCCCGCCAAACATCAATGACGGCTGCAACCAAAAAATGGCCGGGCGTTGTGGCGGGCGCCTGTAGTCTCCAGCTACTTGGGAGGCAAAGGCAAGAGACTCGCTTGAGCCCAGGAATTGGAGGTTGCTGTGAGCTGTGATGCCACGGCACTCTGTCCAGGGTGACAGCTTGAGGCTCTGTCTCAAAAAAAAAAAAAAAATTAAAATTGGGTTCGGCACCTGTGGCTCAAGTGGCTAAGGTGCTAGCTACATATACCTGAGCTGGCAGGTTTGAATCCAGCCGAGGCCCGCCAAACAACAATGACAGCTGCAACCAAAAAATAGCCGGGCGTTGTGGCGGGCGCCTGTAGTCCCAGCTACTTGGGAGGTGGAGAGAGGAGAATCACTTGAGCCCAGAAGTTGGAGGTTGTTGTGAGCTGTGATGCCACAGCACTCTACCCAGGGCAAAGCTTGAGGCTCTATCTCAAAAAAAAAAAAAAAAAATTTAAAATTAAAATTTTAAAAGAGTAGGGCAGCGCCTGTGGCTCATCGACAGAGTCTCACTTTGTTGCCCCTGGTAGAGTGTGGCTTGATAGCTCACAGCAACCTCAGACTCTTGGGTTCAAGCGGTTCTCTTGCCTTAGTCTCCCGAGTAGCTGGGATTACAGGCACCTGCCACAATGCCCAGCTATTTTTTAGAGATGGGGCTCACTCTAGCTCTGGCTGGTCTCGAACTTGAAAGCTTAGATGATCCATCCGTCTCGGCCTCCCAGAGTGCTAGGATTATAGGTGTGAGCCACTGTGCTGGGACCAAAAGTAAAATCTTATAAAAAATTTACCATCTTGGGGGCGGCGCCTGTGGCTCAAAGAGGTAGGGCACTGGCCCCATATGCTGGAGGCTGTGGATTCGAACCCAGCCACAGGCAAAAACTGCAAAAAAAAAAAATTTACCATCTTGAACATTGCCCGTAGCTCAGTGGGTAGGGTGCCAGTCACATAGATCGAGGCTGGTGCATTCGAACCCCACCTAGGCCTTCTAAACAACAATGACAACTGCAACAACATAAAAAATAGTCAGGTGTTGTGGCAGGTGCCTATAGTCCCAGGTATTTGGGAGACTGAGGCAAGAGAATCACTTAAGCCCCAGAGTTTTAGGTTGCTGTGAACTGTGATGCCACAGCACTCTACCCAGGATGACATAGTGAGACTCTGTCTCAAAAAAAAAAAATTTACCATCTTGACTATTTTTTTTAAGACGGTCTCACTGTTGCCCAGGGTAGAGTGCTGTGATGTCAGCCTAGCTCGCAGCAACCCCAAACTCCTGGGCTCAAGTAATCCTCTTGCCTCATTCTCCCAAGTAGGTGGGACTACAGGCACCCACCACAATGATGGCTAATTTTTCTGTTTTTAGTAGAGACAGGGTCTTGGTTTGCTTAGGCTGCTCTTGAACTTGTGTGCTCAAGTGATCCTCCCTCCTGGGCCTCCCAGAATGCTAGCATTACAGGTGTGAGCCACCTCGACTGGCCTACCATCTTAACTATTTTTAAGTATCTGATTCAGTGGCATTAAGTATATTCATACTGTTGTGAACCACCACCACCCATCTCCAAAACTTTTTCATCTTATAAAACTGCAACTCTGTACCCATTAACAATAACTCTCTATTTCCCCACCCACTGGCTCCTAGTAACCATTATTCTACTTTCGGTCTCTATGCATTTGACTATTCTAGGAACAACGTGTAGGTAGAAGCACACAGTATTTGTCTATTGTGACTATTTTCTCTTTTAACATTATGTCCTCAAGGTACATCTGTGCTGTAGCATGTAGCAGGATTTTCTTCGGTTTTTTTTTTTTTTTTTGTAGAGACAGAATCTCACTTTATCGCCCTCAGTAGAGTGCCGTGGCGTCACACAGCTCACAGCAACCTCCAACTCCTGGGCTTAGGCGATTCTCTTGCCTCAGCCTCCCGAGTAGCTGGGTAGCTGGGACTACAGGCGCCCGCCACAACGCCCGGCTATTTTTCTGTTTTGCAGTTCGGCCGAGGCCGGGTTTGAACCCACCACCTTTGGTATATGGGGCTGGCGCCCTACTTGATGAGCCACAGGCACTGCCCCGATTTTCTTCATTTTTAAGGATGAATAATAGTCTGCTGTATATGTACACCCCATGTATCCATCAGGGGACACTTGGCTTATTGTGAATAATGGTGCTATGAACATGGTGTACAGATATGTCTTTGAGAGCTGGCTTTCAGTTATTTGAGTATATACCCAGAACTGGGATTGCTGGATAATATGATAGTTTTATTTTTAACTTTTGAGGAGCAATCATGTTAGACATTGCTTTTTAAATGATCATTACTAATAGTTCAGTACCATCCTTTAGTTACCGTTTGCATCAACAGTATTTGACATAACTTTCTAGGAAGAGGATGTTCAGACATTATGCATTGTGGTTCAAATATAAATCACTTCTACACATACATTGCAAAGATTCATGTAAACCTCTCAGATTTGCTTGGTGTCACTTCATTGTTATCTTTAGGTTTTTATATCTTTGTTTTATTTTTCTTGAGACAGAATCTCACTTTGTCACCCTGGGTAGAGTGCGTGGCGTGATAGCTCACAGCAACCTCATACTCTTGGGCTCAAGTGAGTCTCTTATCTCAGCCTCCCAAGTAGCTGGGACTACAGGGACCCACCATGATGCCTGGCTAGTTTTTTTTTTTTTTTTTTCTTTTTTAAACAGCTCCAAGGTCACTGTCAGCAGTAGCATATGCATGAGGTGCAGTACTTTTAGATTCAGTTAACCTCTTGGCCATAACTCTTCGAATATTGCTCAGGGATTTTGGTGAATGTGCCCACTGCATTAAGGTTGTCCAGGAACTGATACTGGTGGGATCATTGGCCGGGGATACGATGGCCCAGCTGTAGCCTATGGACATGAAGGTGCTGTGGGAGTGGCTACAGGGGCTGCAGCAAGTCTGGACTCAGTGATCTTGCCCATCTGTTTCAACTGGACCAGTTTGAGAGCATCCTCATTGATGAATATTCCCTGAAGGCCAGTAGCTGTGCCCTGGCTGGCATCCAGTGCGTGTCTTTCCAGAATATTGTGGGCAGCTGGACTTAAATGGAATGGTGGTGTCCCAGGCGTGTGTTCCTTCTTGACAGGGATAGAAATCTGTGGCTCTGTTACGGGGCCCGGCACTGACGGTTTTGAAGCTGGTGATGGAGGGCCACATCTTTGGGAATTTCAAATTTTTTCCAATCTTCTCCTTCTTGAACCATCAAACCAATTAGCGAACCTAGTCGTATATTTTTACTTCCTTCTTCAACCACTATTTTGGACAAGACACCGTCATCGCTTGCATCTAAGGTCTCCACAGCTTTGTCGGTCTCAATTTCACACAATGCATCACCAGCACCGAGAGCTGCGCCTTCCTTTTTCAGCTACTTCACAGTGTTTCCTTCTTCCATTGTAGGAGACAGTGATGGCATTAGTATCTTAATGGGGTCAACCCGAAGCCACTGCATGCTGACAGACCATCCAGTAGTCCCCTTAACCAGCCCAACGTTTCCGCGGCCTGCAAAGCCCAGGAGGCAGCCGTGGGTCACAGCCTAGCCTCCAGGAGGCTGCCATCAGCCCAGCCTTCTCACGGGCTGTCCGCCTGGGTATTTTTAGAGACAGGGTCTCACTCTTCGTCAGGCTGGTCTTGAACTTGTGAGCTCAAGCAGTCCACCTGTCTCGGCCTCCCAGAGTGCTGGAATTACAGGCGTGAAGCACTGCACCGCCACTATATTTTTATTTTGAAAGACAGGGTCTTGTTCTGTTGCCCAGGCTGGAATCTAATGGCATGATCATAGCTCACTGCAACCTTGAACTCCTGGGTTCTAGTGATCCTGCTACCTCAGCCTTCCCAGTAGGTACATGCCACCACACTGCTCCTACCCCAGCCTCTCAAAGTCCTAGGATTGAAGGCATGAGGCCCCATGCCCAGCCTATTTATTTATTTATAAATCTTTCATTATGCAAGATGGGTCTACGGGAGCATAGTCAGAAATTAAGAAAGACTTTAATCCCCAAAAGTAACAAATGGACATAACATGGACTACATCTGGTCCACAGATACTGTTATGGATTTCATGGTTGTGTCTTCCCAAAATTCATATGGTGACCCAACCCCCAAGGGACAACATGAGGATATAGGGCTTTGAGGAGGCAATTAGGTTTAACTGAGGTCACAAGAGTGAAGCCTTATAATGGGATTAGTGTCCTTATAAGAACATAAAGGGACTAAAATTCACTCTCTCCCACCAAGGAATGTCATGTAAGGACATAACCAGAAAGAGGGCCTTCACCAATAACCTCATCATGCTGACACCCTGACCCTGCACTTCCAACTTCTAGAACTGAGAGAAGTAAGTGTGTGTTGTTTAAGCCACCCAGTATATGTTTTAATTTTTTAATTTTAATTTTTTTTATTTTTTGGTTGCAGTTGTCATTACTGTTTGGCAGGCCTAGGCTGGATTCAAACCTGCCAGCTCTGGTGTATGTGGCCGGCGCCTTAGCCACTTGAGCTACAGGTGCCGAGCCTTGTTTTAATTTTTTTGTTTGTTTGTTTTAATTTTTTAATTAAATCTTACAAAATTTAGATGAAATTGGGAAATTTCATAAAAGTTGGGATTTCAGTTTCTTCTGGAAAACGGAAAGCTCTGGCAATGCTGGGTCCATATCCTCACATGGCTACAGTGGGCTGCATCTGAGTACCACTTGTCACTGTTATAGCAAGTGTCTTCCTGCTCACCACAGTTCCACTGTCCTTGTCATCTTACGCTTGGCTGCTCCACCCTTACACCTTACCCAGCAGTCCTTGGCACCTAAGTTTGTGACCTCTAACTTTCTCTGCTGTGCTAAGTCGTATGACTGTATTTGGGGGCCTGTTGGAAGCAGAGTAGAAGAAGGTTAGCTTTCCATTTACTCAGTGGCCAAGCTGAGCTCCATTGCTAGGGAGAGGGAAGGGACGGAGGGATATCAAGGCCCAGAGAGTGAACATCCATCTCACATGTACCCAAATCCATGCTGGTCGGAGAGAATGATCCCTTTTAGTAGAGAGGTGGGAGCACTATGGCTCCTGCAAACTTCAGCAGAATAAATTACTTTGTGAACAGCAAAGTTGTACTGGAGGGCCTCTGAGATCCCGCCCAGTCCCACAGCCTGTGAATTACCAGCTTTGTTTCTCTATACTTCTAGCAATGCAGACAACTCCACTGGTTGTAAGAATGCTGGAAGACATTTCTTTACCCCGAATGGCTGGCTGTCAAATGGCAAGCCAAATTCCAGCAAAACAATGATGTCTAGTTAGCCTGGTGCCTGGTGTGGTAATTTAAATTTCACAGATCCTATTTTCAAGAATAATTAAGAATTTGGTCACGCCTATAATTTTAGCACTTTGAGAGACCGAGACAGGTGGATAGCTTGAGCTCAGGAGTTCGAAACTAGTCTATGTAAGAGTGAGACCCTGTCTCTACTAAAAATATAAAACCTACCTCAGTGGGCACCTGTAATCCCAGCTATTTGAGAGGCTGAGGGAGAAGGATCATTTGAGCTCAAGAATTTGAGGTTTCTTCAAGCTATGATGCCATGTTACTCTACCTAAGGTGACACAGACTCTGTCTCCAAAAAAAAGAATATTTAAGAATTTGGTAGTCTGGCTCAGCGCCTGTGGCTCAACTGGCTAAGGTGCCAGCCATGTACACCTGAGCTGGCGGGTTCAAATCCAGCCCCGGCCCGCCAAACAACAATGACAGCTGCAACCAAAAAATGGTCAGGCATTGCAGTGGGCGCCTGTAGTCCCAGCTACTTGGGAGGCGGAGGCAAGAGACTCACTTGAGCCCAGGAATTGGAGGTTGCTGTGAGCTGTGATGTCACAGCACTCTATCCAGGGTGACAGCTTGAGGCTCTGTCTCAAAAAAAAAAAAA
>CAUYRH010077575.1:0-13024 GCA_963574655.1 Perodicticus potto
GAAAGTGAGCAAAAAAAAAAAATTAATCCTTAAGGCTCGGCGCCTGTGGCTTAATGGGCTAGGGCGCCAGCCACGTACACCTGAGCTGGCAGGTTCGAATCCAGCCCGGGCCCGCCAAACAACAATGGTGGCTGCAACCAAAAAAAAAATGTCCAGGCGTTGTGGCGGGTGCCTGTAGTCCCAGCTACTTGGGAGGCGGAGGCAAGAGACTCGCTTGAGCCCAGGAATTGGAGGTTGCTGTGAGCTGTGATGCCATAGCACTCTATCCAGGGTGACAGCTTGAGGATCTGTCTCAAAAAATAATAATAATAATTAATCCTTAAGATAATTACTTAAAATATCAGGTAATTATCTGGTTTTCCCTTCTCTTAATGAAGTTTTATTTTTCTGATAATGTAAGTAATACACAGTTTCTGCATCAAATTCTGGGTAATTTTCTTAACGGTCCTCTGCAAAAAATTGTTTCTGATTTTTCATTACTAGTTAGCCTTTACTCTGAGAACATCTTTTTGTGTTATCCCTACATTTGGGAGCTTCCAACAAAGACGAAACGTAAAATACCCTTTTCTCCATTGTCTTCAATGAAGGCTAAACAAAAGCAATCAGCTTGAGTCCACCCCTCAACTAGATGAAAACCCAGCTGGGTCCTGTCCAGCCAGGGAGCTGGGAGCCAAGTGGTGGTGGGGACGCACCACTTACTCTGTGATGGAGAAAGAATACTGGGGCCCTTTGTGCTGCTGACACTTTGGCAGGGCAGGCTGGTATTAGAGGAGAAAGGCTGTGATTATCTCAAGTACAGACATTTTCCCTTCAGTGGTGTTACTGTGAGGCCTGGAAGTTAAACTGCAAAGTGACCACCATGACACTGCCACGACTCTGCCTTCGCCCACCCCGCCTCAGATGCCTCAGCCAGTGACAAGGAAGAGGGCGGCAGCGCGTCCTCCGCCCCACCCCATGGGTGCCTCTCAGAGGGAAAGGGATCCAGAAGGGCTTTCCACAGTGATCCCATGCAAGCTCCGTGTCTGCGTCTCAAGCCGTCTGCCCCTGCCCTTTCCAGCCTCTGGGTGGATCTGGAGGTGTCCAGTGGTAGACAGAGCAGCAGGCAGCCTCAGCGTGAGTGCAGGGCACCATCAACGCTAAGCCACCAACCCCACCCCAGGAAGCAAAGATAAGCCCCATGGAACTCGTCCAGGATTTAGCAATCAGAACATCTAGAAATGAGCTGTTTTCATTTCAGCATTCCTGCAAATTGTCTTTCACTCTTTGGGTGTTATTTTGAGGAAGAGTTCATGTTATTTTCAATGCTAAGCGCTTCTAAAGATTAAATGACCCCGAGCAAATCATCAGAAAAGATGCTCAGACTCAGTACTGTGAGGTTGTATGCAGTGAGCAGGGAACATCAGTTTCTCACATTCTTCCAAGTCTATGCCCATGTCCCTTGCATGTGAGAGGAGAGACAGGATCCAGTGTTCTTCCAGACCCCGGGTCAGTGGCTTTCACACATTAGGTCAGCCTGCTCGGCTGAGACAGAAATAGAGATAAACTATTAGAGACCTCTTGGCGTGGTCTCCTGCTGACTCCTTACACCAGCTCTGGGCTTAGCCATCCATCCGCAGGAGCGCTGGTCTGCTCTTTTTCCCTGCCATTGCTCACAGATCCCACATTCCCCGGACAACTCCTCAGTCCTGTATGTGGTCATTACGAAGTTATCCTGTATCCGTAGGAATGTGCTTTATCCAAGTGTCATTGAACACTGCAGAGAGAACCACTCATCATTAATCACACCAGGCAAGGCCAACACATGGTGGACTCTCTTCTTGGACCTCTAGAAAAATCTGCCTAAGTTTGTAAAATTAAAAACAAACAAAAAACAGATGAAACTTACTAAATGCAGAATACAAATGTCTTCATACAATAACTAGGAAAGTGCTACGAAGGCTATGTCAAACAGTTTGATAAAAATGTTTCAGATTGTATGTGAAGCCAGCACATTGTACCCCACGCTTGCACTAATGTACACAGCTATGATTTAATAATAAATAATAAAAATTAAAATTAAAAAAAAAAGAGACCCAGGAAAACATAACTGGTCTGAAAAATGAACACAAAACCGTGAAAGATTTTGGCTCCTGGCCACACAAGCTTATTGTATGGAAAACATCACATTTCCCCACCACTGTTGTGCCTCACTTTTCCTGCTGTTTCAGATCACAGGACCATCCCAAAGTCATCATACAGAGCTCATGGCAGTTAGTTAGAGGAAGCCACTTACATTTTGACAATTCTACTCTGCGTTTACTGTTCTCAGCCTTAGAGAAATGCTTGGCTCTTCCCACAAATCTCCTTCTTTCTCTTGATTTTATTTACTCCCCCCACACACCTCACATACACACACATTTCCCCTCAGGGACACCAGAGAGGAAGAAACCCACTGACCTCTAAGATGAAAGATCTTTCTTGAGGTTTTCTTACTTGTTGATATTGAAGGAAAAAAAGAAATCAGTAGGATGCCTCCTTCATGCCTTTAAATCTTATTCTACTACTGAGATTGGACTGAATTTTGACTCTGAAGAGGTTTCAGAAAATTCTCAGAAACTCCATGAACGAGAGTAAGAGAATTTTGATGGATGAAGAAAAAATGTTAACAGTCACGTAAGCCATTCCAAAAATGTTCTGTTTTGTTTCTTTCTCCAGGAGAATTTCAATTGTGCTCCCTTTAAAAGACATGACTGGAGGTGTACCATTTCTGACCCGTGACCTCTAGGATGTAGGGCACTGAGTGGCGATGAAGTAGAGAGGAAGGACAAAGGCTTTTGAAGTCACTCTCTAGAATGGCAATTGTCTTTAACTAGAAAGGGTGGCTTCCACATCTAACATGGGAAAATCAATCTTTTAAAAGCAAACACCTTGGGAAGAAAAGCCTAATGCCCATAATTAATTCATGTTGTTTATTGTAAGCTAAATGGGAGGTGACTTGAACACACCAGGGGAGGTGGCTGTATAAGAGAAGTATTATAGGGTAGAGTGTCCCCCGACTCAAATTTTTTTAGAGGAGCTAAAATGAATGATAGTAAGATTTGCTTCACTCCCCCCAAAAGATTAATTTGATAAACATTTCTTTTGACACGTTGCTCATAATTAAGGTAATTCTTCACTTTCTCTGTTTCCTTTAAGTAAAAACGTATGGCCTTATTTAACCTTCTGTCACTTAACTCTCTGAAAGAAAATAACCTTGAGCCCCATAAACACACACAGTTAATTTTTTATTGACAGAGAACAGGGACAGGCTGCTACTGACTGCAGGGACGTCCATGTTATTGCAGCTCCCGAGTCAGAGGCCCTGGGTGTAGAACCTCCAGCTTTCTCCTTTTCCCGATAGGGCTTCTGACTTGGAAATCCTACTTCCTGCAAGTTTCACCAATGCACATAGCCAGAGAGAGTGACTCTATCAGAATTATGCTATTAGAGTTGTTCGCATAGGAACAATCTTCATTCAACTGGTATCTGCTTTCGGTTAGGCTCTGAGAACGCAACCAAGTCAACATGGCTGCTTCCTTCATGTGGATTACAGTCTGGTGGGGAAGAGAGAAATTATTCAAATGGTTGAAATAATGCACAATTAGAAATAATAAAAAGCATGATAAAGAAAATTACTGATTGCTACGTGAATGCCTTATGAGGGGACCTGATTTATATAGAGCAAGGAGGTGTTGGGGGGAGTTGTCAGAAAAAGACATCAGAAAAGTCTTTCCTGAGGAAATGTCTGAGCTAAGATCTGAAAATTGGGTGGCCTGTTAATACAGTGATGTTCGATACAGCAGCTGAAAATGAACAAACAAGAACAATATGTATTAAAATGGATGCCCTTCCAATCATAATGATCGGGAAAACTCAAATTGTGAAATGAGCTGTGTTTTGTTGGCGCATACATTTCCTGTGCTTTCTGGCAGATTCTGTTGCCCTACCTCGCTGACCGGTGTAACTTTGTCATTGGCTTCAGTTCATGGAAAGTGGGCAGCGGTGACTGCATGTCTGTTCCTTTGCAGGGCAGAGACATTGCACCTTCTTATCCTCTGATATTCTGGTAATTTTTTGAAAGATGAGCAAGGCTCAGGCAGCCTCTACCTCTTCAGCACATGCAGGCGACTTGACCCACAGTCCTCTCTGCATGGCAACCTGGCTGAGCACAGACTGTGGTTGTCCTGCAGACCCAAATGTTTGTAGTAAACTACCACAGTTTCAGGGTGGCTTTGGGAGGTGGTTTGTCATATAGCAATTATTGTGGCAATAGTCAACCAAGGCAGATTCATACAACAGAATACAATTTATATAAAGTGTGAACAAAACTATCTATGCGGCATTATATATGAATATACATATACTTTGATATCATAAAAATAAGAATGGGAAAGATATAGATTCACCAGATTCTTAATTTTTTTGCAGTTTTTGGCCAGGGCTGGGTTTGAGCCCACCACCTCTGGCATATGGGGCCGGCGCCCTACTCAGGGAGCCACAGGCATCTCCCAAGATTCACCAGATTCTTAATAGTCATTAGGGCATATCACTGGTGTTGACCATACCTATAATGTCTTATTTCTGTTTTTACTTTTTCCTTTTTTTAATTTTTGAGACAGAGTCTCACTTAGTCACCCATGGTAGAGTGCTGTGGTGTCTTAGCTCACAGCAACCTCAAACTCTTGGGTTCAAGGGATCCTCCTGCCTCAGCCTCCCAAGTAGCTGAGACTATAGGTGCCTACCACAATGCCTGGCCATGTTTTTTTTAATTTTTATTTTAGTTCAGCAGGCCCAGGCTAGGTTCAAACCCACCTCCCCTGCTGCATGGGGCTGGTGCTCTAACCACTGAGCTAGAGGAGCCCCTAATGTCTTATTTCTTAAAAACAAAACTGAAACCTAAGGTACAATGGGCAAGGGTTCAGATAATCAGTAGGACTTGGTGGTAGATAAGTATGTATTGGTTATATTTTTCTTTATGTCTGTTTCCTTCCTTGAAAAACATATTTTTAAGAAAAGAAAAAATACTACTATTATTAGGGTCCATTAATGAGGGGCAGGAATGTAAAAAACATTAAAATTTTATAATTTTGGGTCTCCACTCCTGTAGATTACAAAATTAGCTAGAACTTAATGTGATATCACCTTTTTTTGTGTATAGACTATAATAGTTAATTTTATGTGTCAACTTGGTTAGCTATGGTACCCAGCTGTTTGGTTAAAAACAAATCTAGATGTTGTAAAGGTATTTTTTAGATAAGACTAACATATAAATCAGTAGACTTTGAGTAAAGTGAATTACCTGCCTCCTTAATGTGGTGGACCTCATCTAATCAGTTGAAAGCTTTAAGAATAAAAGACTGAGATCACCCAAGGAGGTAGGAATTCTGTATCCAGACCACCTTTGCACTCAAGATGGCAATATCAACTTTTTCTGGATCTCCAGTCTACTGACCAGCCCTGGTGATTTTGGACTTTCTAGCTTCCCAAATTGTGTGTGCCAATTCCTTAAAATAAATCCCCCCCTATTCTATCATCTATCTATCTATCTATCCATCCACTATCCATCATCTATCATCTATTTATCATCAATCATATCTGCCTGAGATCTAAGTTTTGCCAATATGTTGAGTGTATTGGTTACACATTTATGCAAGATGATTACTTTATTGATTTAAAGTAATTAGAGCAAACACTAGGATGTTTATATAGTACTAACATGGTAGGCAGAATTCTAAGATGACTGTCAAGATTACGGACCTCTGATTTGCACCTCCTATATGTAATTTCCTCTCTTTGACTGTGGGTAGGTCGGATCTGGTAAGATGGAGAGATAAGTCACAGAGATTCTCCTGCTGGCCTTAAAGAGTATGTTTATAATAGACATACTCTTATTTGACAATGTGAACGTTACTTTCTTGGCATTATTATTATTAATATTGCTTAATATTTCGATGCAGTAATTGTCTGTTTTCTTCTCTGAATGTATTTATCTTCATTTATTCTTTACGTGGTTTTTGTTTCTAGTCCTTATCTTAAACATTGTGATTGTTATTAAATTTTAAGCCTTTTAAATTCTGTGAATGCAAGAAGTGGAAACCTAATAAACACATGTATATGTAAAAATAAAAAAATAAATTAAAAAAAGATACAAACTGCGGTTGTAGAGAGGGCACATATCAGGGAACTACAGACATTGGAATTTCTTTCTCAGTATGTCCTTGGTCTTGGGGATTCGAGGAATGAACCCACAGACCACAGATCAGTGGCCAGATAGGATTTTTGTTAGAAATTAGAAAGGAACACAGAAGAAGGAAAAGGCATCAGAGCTTCTGGGGGAGGAGGGGAGGAGGAAAGAAAGAACTAACTGGGGAGTCTCTATATGGGTTCTTTATCCAGGGGTGTGAGGTCTTAAGAATTACACTTGGCCAGGACTTGGTAGGTGGAAAAACATTTTTTCAAAGTGAATGAGTGTATTAACAAATGAATGTATATAGTTCTTCCTCCACTAAGGCAAGGTTATCAAGTCCTTACAGTTTTTGTCTGTGAGAAGGGATTAGGGTATGTGTTCCCTACTCAAGGTGGAACCACCCAAAAAACCATCTCAGGCTGCTTTGTTCATGATCTTATTAGAGCCCAGAGGGTGTGTCCTGAAAAAGGCAGTCTGTTTGTGCCTGGAAATGGGGGTCTGATTTCTGAACACACCTGGGCCTAGAGAATGGGGGGGCTCGCTGTCCAGCCCTGAGTGGTGGAATCCTGTATGGCCAGCAAAAAAACAGGGACCTTAATCTACAACCTCAAGGAACTGAATTCTGCCAACAACACATGAACTTGGAAGGGGACCAAGGCTCAGATGAGCCCGCAGCTCCAAGTGGCATCTAGATTTCAGCTTTGTAAGGCCCTGAACAGAGAATCCAGTTACTTTGGGCCTGACTCATGAAAATTGAGATAGTAAATTGGTGGTGCTAAGTTTGTGATAATCTGTAACACAGTAACAGAAAACTAATACAACTGCTAAAGTAAATGTTAGGCAAATGGATAATTTCTGAAAAACGAGGAGTGAGGGGGAAGGGGCACAGAGCTGATCTTGGCCAACTCTCTAACATTGTGGAAGAAAACAATGAGGTCAGGGGAGATAGAGTGTGATGTAAATTGCCCAGAGATAAACATCTAGTTAGTGACACAAGGTCAACTAGAGTTCAGGAAAAAGGCTGAGGAACAGAATAGCTCTTAGACAAGATATTGTCATAGGAGTAAGCCATATAACCAGAGCTGGCGGGTTCAAATCCAGCCCAGGGCTTGCCAAACAACAATGATAGCTGCAACCAAAAAATAGCCGGGCGTTGTGTCAGACACATGTAGTCCCAGCTACTTGGGAGACTGAGGCAAGAAAATCGTTTAAGGCCAGGAGTTGGAGGTTGCTGTGAGCTGTGATGCAACAACACTCTACCCAGGCAACAGCTTGAGGCTCTGTTTCAGAAAAAAAAAAAAAAAAAGAAACAAAAGAAAGAATTTGCTCTTTGGCAGTGCCTGTGGCTCAGTAAGTAGGGTGCAGGCCCCATATACTGAGGGTGATGGGTTCAAAACTGGCCCTGGCCAAACTGCAACAACAATAACAAAAAGCAAATAAATAAAAGTCTTTAAAAAAACAAAACAAAACTAGATTATTCTACATTAGTGCCTAAGTTAAAAATACAAAGAGGTAAGTGGTGTAGAAAGAGAGAGAGAGAAAAAAAAAAGAGGTAAGTGGTGTGATAAAACAGATCTGGCTTCACACACCATATTGCCACTGAGTTGTATGATCATGGACAATTTGTTAAACTTATACAAGCTTTAGTTTCTTCGTTCCTAATATGGAGCTAACTAGTTCACTTATCTCATAGTTACTGCAATTTAACATACATGAAGGGCTTAACAAAGAAGCTGACATAAACATACACTGTCATTCCTTTTAATATCACTACTCTACTAATGTCATTATCATTATTACTGTTGGCTATCACTATTACCTGTCTTTATCTACCAAAGTATATCTTTAAGAACAGAGCTTAACAGTAACTACGTTCTGAAGAACAGAGATACCATGAATGGCTATATTCTCCCTGTGCTTTAACACATTCTGTGAATGGGGTAAGCACTTTAGAAAATTATCACTAATGCTTTCAACTTACCCGAGAATACATATATTCATTCAGAAAATTCAATAAAAGTCTCCAATTTCACCCTCTGACCATGACCTCTTGTGCTTCCAATTCCCTTAATGTATTGGTGAGAGTTCTCTGGAGAAATAAAATGACCAAAAAAATGAACAAAATGTATGTGTGCAGAGGTGAAGGGGAGGAGGTGGAGGAGAAAGAAATGTATTTTCAGAAATTGCCCCCTGTGATTTTAGCAGCTGGTAGGTCCAGAATCTGCAGGGTAGGCAGGCAGGCTGTAGTCTTCACGAAGAACCATTGCTGGTGTTCAAGTCCAAAGGTCATCTGCTTACAGAATTCTTTCTTCCTGGGAGAGGTCTGTCTTTTGTTTTATCAGGTCTTCAGCTGATTAGATGAGGTCCACCCACATCAAGGGGAGCAGTCTGCTTTCCCCAAAGTACCCTGGTTTTAAATGTTAATCTCTTCCAAACATACCCTTACCAAAACATCATGATGATGTTTGACCAAATACCTGGGCATTGCGGCCCAGCCAACTTTATTCATAAAATTAGCCATTATACCTACTCTATATCCTCATTCAAATTATGTTTGACCTTGTAGAGACTCTCAGTTCATTGACCCTATCACTTTTAAACTCTCAATCACTCTCTTTTGTCCACGTCTCCCTCCTTGCCCAGATTAATCCCTCCCCAGGAACACCTGAACACCTTTGCCACTTTCACTCTCATTAAACTCCAGAAATATACTATTTTGTGAAAGGGGGCACTCGACAGGCAGAGATCTCACAGACCACCAAGGCTTGTACGAAAGGTCTTTATTGGTGAAGGATGATGCAGAGCAGCACGAAGGAGGAGAGAAAAGAGAGAGAGAGAACAGGGGGCGGGGGAGAAAGAGAGGGAGGGAGGAGAGAGAAAGAGAGAGAGAGAGCCAAAAGAAAAGTGCACCCTTATATAGGTTCAGTTAGAGGAAGTCTTAGAATGATGATAGGATGGTAGAATAGCTAATAAAGAGTTACTGTGCTGGTGGGAATAGCCAATAAGGAGTTACTGCTCTGGCGGGAAGTTTGAAATTGCGACTGGGAGACAAGGAGATGTTTAGCAGGCAACTCCCTGTGCTTGGAAAGGAGCTGTAACTTTAAGAGTGAGACAGCTAGTCTTGGTGTGTGGAAAGCAAGAAGGACTTTCTGGGGAAGGGGCTTTTCTGGGGAACTTACCTAACACTTTGGGCTATGTCAATACAGTCCATAGACTTTCCATCAGCGACGGTAAATGCAAGATAGCAAAACTTCTTTGATGTTTCTGAGGGAAAATAATTTTGAACTGATGTTAAGATCTGCAAGGGTTTGTGAAATTTACCACCCACATATTTCTCCAAAATAATTACTAGAGGATAGACTCTAGAAAAGCAAAAAAAATCAATATTAGGAAAGTCCATACATTAAAAAATAATCATTGAGCAAGGAAAACTGTAAGACGTAGTTAAGTGTAAATAGTGCTTTTTAAAAAAGTAATAATTGGGGAGGAGCCAAGATGGTGGTCTGTAGCCAGCTTTCTGCAGAGGCTCCTATCCAGA
Source organism: Perodicticus potto (assembly GCA_963574655.1). NCBI lineage: Eukaryota > Metazoa > Chordata > Mammalia > Primates > Lorisidae > Perodicticus > Perodicticus potto. The sequence goes on from CAUYRH010077575.1 coordinate 9,744, forward strand.
AGGAGAGTTAAAGGACAGAAATTTAGCAAGAAAGTCAATGGTTTGGATCTGAGCCAAAAGAGAAGGTCAAAGAATGCACATCAACCCTGCTGGAGTGACCTGTGACCCCAAGGATACAAACAAAAGGTACAGAACACCTCGCCAAGTGGAAGGGAGTCCCCTCCCCCCTGAGAATGGCTTGCAGTATACTCCATACCTCCATACAAACAAGCGAGCAGAGTTCTGACGTCCTCCCACTCTACCCCACGGGAAAGACCCTCTAAAAACTGGACCTCCTTCCCCTACTAGGGTGCCATGGCACTCTCCTGCCAGGCATTAAACTGTATAAAACTATATATATTCTCTACCTGCAAGTTGGAACTCCCGGCACTCCTCTCTACTCTCACCCTGAGGTCTGGAGGTCTGTCCCCAAAGGAGTCCAGATTCTTGGACATTTTCTCAAGGGTTGTGGACAGGGCATGGACTGTTGCTGATCTGTGCTGATTTTCCGGCTCAGGAGTGGTGAGAAGAAAGTGAGCCGAGAGGAGGCCAAGCAGGAGAGGCAGTCCCCTGAGGCACAGAGTGGCAGCCGCAGCAGCAGAAACAATGGCAGTGGGGCTCACACTCCTGGGGATGTTTTGAGGAGATACTCCCAGTCTCTTGGGGCAGCCAGGGGAAGCCGGGTGGCTTCTCCAGTGGCAGCCACTGGCAGAGCTGTCCTGCCGCAGAGGCGCCAGACTCAGAAGTGAAGGGTATGCCTGAGGTGGTACCGGCTGGGGTGGAGTGCGGGGATTAGAATACACACGCTGAGAAAGCCCAGCAGAGACAGCTTTACTCTGCTTCAGATGCACCAGGCCCTCAGGGGATGAAAGCTGAGACAAAGGGCTAGAACTCACAGACTGAGTGAGACCTATTTGCAGCCCAACGTCTGACCCACAAGGGAAAGTTCTGTGAACTTATTCTGTTCTATCAGCAACATCAATCAGGGACAGGGCTGGAAGTGAGTGAATCGCCCCAGCCCCTATCAAGTACCCAGGTCGTTAGGCCTCACCTCCCCCTGCCAAACAGTGACAGAGTCTGGCAGACTGTCTGAGGAGCCACAGACCCCTCTGTGACCCAAGCAGGTGCAAACCTCTGGAGCATCTCCTCATGGGAGGGAACTGGATCACAGCCCTGCAGGGTTACCAGAGACTGAGTGTTACAGAGGGGCAAGGTGGGGAAGGAGGCGTCAACCTCCCCAGACTAATTTACTTGCTGGGGGTGCCCTCCTGAGCTCACAGAACACTGGAACGAGTTATACTAGAGCTGCCAGCAGACTCCTGCTATCTAGTTGCCAGAGATTTTTCAACTCTTATTTGAGGCTGGTGCTGGCTGGGACAATTGACTAGGACATCTTCAACTGGGCCAATCACCCGAGGACTTTCCAAAGTGGTACCTTGGATGTGTGGTAGTGGGAAGGTTTGATTTTCCTTTCCCAATTATTATCTGTGGGGTGTGTAGTGACCTAACTGCTGGTATTTCTCCACAGCTCAGATTCCAACACAGAGTAACTGATTCTCTAGGGTAAGACAGAGATCAGCTGAAAATAAGACAGAGTCACATAACCCCACCACACCAAGAAGGCCCCCAGTTTTGCATGCAGTAGCACAGTACAGGTCTTTGGTAAAACTCTAGGGGAAAAGGTACAGACCCCAGTTCCAGCTTTCAGCCAAAGGACTGGTCAATCACTACTCCTAGAACCCCCAACCCAACTTATCCTTATCTACTCATACAGCCAAATGGTACAAAATAATCATGGGGCAGAATCAGCAGAAAAGCTCTGGAAACATGAATAGCCAGAGTAGATCACCCACCCCCCCACCAAGGAACAATTTGGTGGACACAAAGGATGATCCTATGTATAAACAGATGACTGGCATCCTGTAGAAGACTGAATTTGGACCCACATTTTTCACCATTAACTAAGATAGACTCTCACTGGATCAAAGATTTAAACTTAAGACATGAAACTATAAAAATACCAGAAGAAAATGCAGGGAAAACTATTGAAGGAATTGGCCTGGGTGAATTTTTTGAGGAGGACTCCCCAGGCAATTGAAGCAGTATCAAAAATACACTACTGTGACCTGATCAAACTAAAAAGTTGTACATTGCTAAGAACACAGTAAGTGTAGTAGGCAGACATCCCTCAGAATGGGAGAAAATATTTGCATGTTATGCCTCCGACAAAGGTTTAATAACCAGAATCCACAGAGAACTCAAACGTATTAGCAACAAAAGGACAAGCAATCCCATCTCAGGGTGGGCAAAGATCTTGAAGAGAAACTTCTCTAAAGAAGACAGGTGCATGGCCTACAGACACATGAAAAAAGGCTCACCATGCTTAATCATCAGAGAAATGCAAATCAAAACTACTTTGAGATACCATATAAGTCAGTAAGATTAGTCCACATAACAAAATCCCCAAACCAGAGATGCTGGCATGGATGTGGAGAAAAGGGAACACTTTTACATTGCTGGTGGGAATGCAAACTAATATATTCCTTTTGGAAGGATGTTTGGCGAATACGTAGAGATCTAAAAATAGACTTGCCATTCAATCCTATCATTTCTTTTCTAGGTATATATCCAAAAGACCAAAAATAACGTCATAATAAAGATATCTGTACCAGAATGTTTATTGAAGCCCAATTCATAATTGTTAAGTCGTGGAAGAAGCCCAAGTGCCCATTGACCCACGAATGGATTAATAAATTGTGGTACATATATACCATGGAATACTATGCAGCCTCAAAGAAAGATGGAGATTTTACCTCTTTCATGTTTACATGGATGGAGCTGGAACATATTCTTCTTAGCAAAGTATCTCAAGAATGGAAGAAAAAGTATCCAATGTACTCAGCCCTACTATGAAGCTAATTTATAGCTGTCCTATGAAGGGTATGACCCAATTATAACACCAGAATATGGGTAACGGGGCACGGGTTGGGAGGGGTGGGGGGAGGTTGGGATGGAGGGAGGGTAATTGGGCAGGCCACACCTACGGTGCATCTTAGAAGGGTACAGGCGAACCTTACTAAATGCAGAATACAAATGTCTTCATATAATAACTGAGAAAATGCCAGGAAGGCTATGTTAATCAGTTTGATGAAAATAGTTAACATTGTATGTTAAACCAGCACATTGTACCCCTTGATTGCACTATTGTACACAGCTATGATTTAATAATAAAGACAATAAAATAAAAAAAAATAAAAATAAAAAGTATCCAATGTACTCAGCCCTACTATGAAGCTAATTTA
>CAUYRH010077579.1:0-31410 GCA_963574655.1 Perodicticus potto
CCACCTCCATCCAGGTTCATACAAAAGATGTAAAGTCTCCATCTTTTTTAATGGCTGAATAATATTCCATGGTATACATATACCACAGCTTGTTAATCCATTCCTGGGTTGGTGGGCATTTAGGTTGTTTCCACATTTTGGAGATTGCAAATTGAGCTGCAATAAACAGTGTAGTGCAAATGTCCTTATGATAAATGATATTTTTTCTTCTAGGTAGATGCCTAGTAATGAGATTGCAGAATCAAATGGAAGATCTAAAAGACAACCTTCAGAATAGGAAAAGATATTTGCATGGTATGAATCTGACAAGGGTCGACAACTAGAATCTACAGAGAACTCAAAAAGAGCAAACAATCTCATATACCACTGAGCCAGAGAACCTTCTCTGAGGAAGACAGACAAATGGCTAACAAACATTTGAAAACTGCTCATGATTCCTAATCATTAGAGAAATGCAAATCAAAACCACCCTGAGATAACACCAACCCCAGTAAGATTAACCCATATGTCCCAAAGCTACAGATGTTGGCGTGGATGTGGAGAGAGCAGAACACTTCTACACTGCTGGTGGGACTGCAAACTAATACAACCTTTTTAGAAGGAAGGATGGAGAATCCTCAAAGATCTAAAATATGCTGAAAATTTTAAATCACTGCTATTTAAGTAGATGCAGGCTGAAGCCCTCAGCTGTTGCTGGGAACAGTCACTAAATGGGAGATGTCCCACACCAGGACTAAGCATTATGTGATCGACCTGTCTTACATTTCCTTAAAGCTCCAAGTCTGCAGACTCCCACGCCTTACATCTTTCTTCCCATCCTGCTAACTGAACCATGCTAATGGATGTCAGGGCAGTCTTACGTTTTTTCCTATCAAATCTGTTAAGAGGGGAAGAAGGTTCCTGTTGTTAATTGCAGGGGATCTCCCACTCTTTGTTTTTAAGGAAAGTTTAAACAAAATGCTCACCCACTCTGGGGCTTTAAACAAAGTTCAAACAGAACAAAGTTCTCTTGCCAAGGTTTAAGGCACATTTCCTCTGTCCAGATGGCTTCCTCAGGCAGGCCAGCCTTAGAACCAAGACTCTCGCCCTGCTGACTTTTAATGCTGCCCCTTGATTGTTGCTAACGATCCCCAGCTGTGCCGCCTTGCTAGCTCCTCAGCCTCTCTGCTGGCCACATCTGCCTGCAAGGCTGTGAGAGGCGTCCAAAAGATGCTTTGGGAGGGCTGCCCCCAAGGCAACACAGGTGGGGCCAGCAGTAGGGGGTTGATTAGAAATTAGTTTCCCCCCAAGAAACTTCAGGGAAAAACCTTGAAGGTCAGATTTTATATCAAGTAAGTAAATCTGATGATGGGGAAAGCCACCAATTGTAGCAAAACCATCAAGAATCCAAAAGTGGATCCTGTACTCAGCAGGTCACTTTCCCTTTGGATGAGTACGCAGAAGTACTGGGCAGCAGCTGGCTTAGGGAGATGGGCGTGAGAAATCTTACTGTGTTCTAGAGGTCCGTGTGCACTCACTCAGTGCCCTCCCCAGGTGCGCTCTGCACTCCAGCCCATCACTGTGAGGCTTGTTCACTTTCCATCTTCACCAAATACGAGTGAGTCACTTCTGGGTCCTCCATTGATTGAATGCCCCCCTCTCTTTCCTGTGTGTCGCGCAGGCACCTAGCCATGTTAGCCAGCACCCGGAGGCAGGCGCGGGGACTTACTATGCAGGCCTGCCTGGAGGTTCATTCAATTTGAACATTAAAAGTGCCTTTTCCGTGATATCACCCCACAGGGTGCACTGTAGTTTGATACTCAAATCCACTTCATCTGTATTAGTCTAAGATCCTTTTCTTCCCTCCCCAGATCTTATTTCTTCAGGAAAGCAAGCCCGTTATCTTTAGCCCTAAATCTACTTATTTGGCTGACTTAGCAAGATTCCTGTTTATTGCTTCCTTGTGTTAGCCCTTGTTAGGATATGACCAAGTCTTCTTTTCTGATTCAAAATATTGGAAGGGAGGCACTCATGCTCCTTGGGTTGGCCAGCAAACCCTCGGCTGGAGGCTGCAGGAGACACAGAAGGGGCTGGAGCAGAAGGACGGCAGCTTTTGCTTTCAGACCAAGATCGGGAGTCTGTTACATGGGTTCCTTGTCCTGCGACACTGGCCACTTTTAATGGTAAATCTGAGACTTTGCCCTACCGTCTGTGAAATTAAGACGACAGGCTCTGGCTTTGCGGGTCACTGTGGAAAGTAGAGACAAAATACATCTAAAGCTCCCAGCTGGTCCCTGGCTTGTAATTGGCACTATGGGAACTATTATTAATTCAAAAGGTTCTTTATAGTTACATAAGCCAACTTCTTCTCAATAAATGGCCATTTTGTCCAAAAGGAGATGATATGGAAAAGAGCAGAGGAGGCTTGGTCAACAAGCAAACTTCCAGGGGATACAAAGTGGCTGATGGCCAGGGTCTGCTCACACACGGTGGTCCTGGTGGGGTAGGAAATGTTCCGTTGTTCCTCCTTCTACCCTTGGAGTTCTTTATGCATCAGGGGCCAGCGCCAGACCTCAACTCCACACCTACTTCTGATTACAATCTGAACCACCCATCAGAATGACAAGGACGCAACCATGCATTCCAAACCTGATCCTGGATTTGACCTTATCCCCGTGCACTTGGTGCCTAGAGCGTACTTGGTTACAGATACAGCACACAAGTATCATCCTGTCCAGAAAACAAAGTCCCAAAATCAGGCTTCCCAACATATAGTCAATTTTTGTATCAACTCTTGATCTCTGCTCCTAACAAAAACTCCCTACAAATGATGTAAACACTTGTCTTAGCCCTGGTTGGTAGAACACCTTTACCCGATCTGTCCTACACACTCATTGTGAAGTGTTACTGATTAAAAGCAGGACCCAAATGCCATCCAGCACCTTCAATAGTTACAGACTATAAAAAGGCCTTTTGACAAAAGTGAGAGCCACATGGGAGCGGGAAGCTTGACTTTCTAACACTGTCCCAGGAAATGCAGGAAAAGCTCCTTTGAGCCTCCCCCTAATTGATGGTGCATTGATAAAATACATGGTACAATTCCAGAGGCAAGTGCTCAAGAAACATGGTTTTACTAATCAGAAAGACTGTGGAACAAGCAATCCTTAGAGTGCCATCAGACTCGAAGAAAGTTTAAAAGCAGATCCTTCCGCACACAACACACCAGCCTCTATGAACACATGACCACTATCAAATACATTTTAGATTTCACTAGTTGATATTTCCCAGACTTTCTTCAAGTTCTCAATATCACTTATCCTTAAGAAGGATTTTGACGGGACTGACCCACCCATGAGTGTGTGCACGCCCCTCCTTGGAGGGGAAGTAGAATTACCACCCATCCCCTCTCCCAGCCCTGAACTTCCCTCTGCTGGAAACCCAGAGGTTTCCTGCATCTGCTGAGCCCCCTACTCCCCCAAATCTGCATTCTATTCAAAAGAACAACAACATGATATTACATTACTGTGAATATAAGTAAAACATTGTGTAATGACGAACTAACATTAATAATAAGTCCTATAACAAATAAAACAGCAGCAGCTGCAGTTTGAAACAGATGGTGAGAGGACGTACTCAGAAGTCAGCAGCAGCCCCTGTGCTGACTCAAGGCAATGGGGGCACACAGGGAACTTCCTGAGAAACCCCCTGGGCCTCTGACCAGCCAGGCAGGTCTGCCCTGTGAACAAGCACAAAATCAAAGGGAGACAGCAGTGTGAGAGTGTTCCAATCCATTTTCCTTTCCAGCTAGCCTGGCTGCAAAAGGGGACATCCTGAAAGGATTGACCTCCTGGCAAGTTCTAACAACACCAGTGACTCTAGCCACTGCCTAAGGGCACAAACCTACACCTGCCCAGAACTGACTTGGCCTGATGTTCCCACGGGCAGTGCTGGTGTCCATGTACCAAGGTCAGCACGGATGATATAACCCATCCAAGGTTATAGAGACCAGAAGGTCACAGCAACTCCAGGTCTAGTTTGCCCATGAGCTTAAGATAACAACAATGTTAATCTTCTCTTCTGACAGTTACAGGAGAGAAGGGGGGTTCCTTGCAGCAAATGTTGTAGATAAGGTCAATTAGGCATGGCTAGGGTTGGAGAGGAAAGGTGGTCTCCTATTCCCCAGGCCGCCCCACCTCTAAGGCCCCCCTGCAGGCAATAAGCTGTGACTCACACACATACAATTGCAAAAGGTGTTACTTTTTTCATTTTTTTTTTTTAAAAACTGTAAAGGCAATTACAGAAACAGCTTTATCACAGTCAGATTTAGTGTCACCAGAAACAAACTTTAGCAAAAACTTAAGAGGAATTGATCATTTACGATCAGTTTGCCTGTTATAACAGACAAATATTAATATGATGGGACCCTCTGCTTACATCACCTTTTAAAGCTTTCACTTGCTGAGCTATTGAATAAGCAGATGACTTTGTAGTCTTATGGTAATTTAAAAAAAGAAAAAGAAGCCAAGGACGGTGGCTCACACCTGTAATCCTAGCTCCCTGGGAGGCTCAGGTGGTTTGATCGCTTGAGCTCAAGAGTTGAGACTAGCCTGAGCAAGAGGGAGAGCCTGTCTCTACTAAAAACAGAAAAATTAGCCTGGCATTGTGGCAGGTGCCTATAGTCCCAGGTAGTCAGGAGGCTAAAGCAAGAGGATTGCTCAAGCCCAGGAGTTTGAGGTTGCTATGAGCTATGACACCATGGCACTCTACCCAGGGCAACAGAGTGCGACTCTGTCTCAAAAAAAAAAGATTGGGTTAAAGCACACACAGGAAGAGAAGTGTCATGGTTCTTGGGCAAGTCTGAAACTCCTGTCTGTCTGCAGAGTAAAAATGCAGGAGTAACAAGGCACTTACTTAGGCTGGCTCCCGTGGGAAAGGCGCAGAGCAGACTGAACTGGGGGACACAGATGCGTGTGGACCTGGCCTGGGGGGTGAGGACAGATGAGGAATTACAGACTAAGACCAAAAAAAGAAAAGTAAAGAAACTTTCCTGTCACCAGTAGAACTGAGAGTTCCTGACACAGCAAGTTTCCTTTCTCCTGTCCTCGCACCAGGGCTCTCTCGATCACTCAGACCGTGTGGACGACTGTGTGAACAGCCCACTGGGCTCTGGGCCTGTTGCTAATTCTCCTCCAATCAGAGAGAATGGAAATGATAACATAATGGTAGTAACTGTCAGTGACACTTACTGAAGTGAGTGAACACTAACAAGTTGGGACTGCCCACCTCTGAGCTGGCAAGACTCAGGATATAGTTGGAAGAGGAAAAGGAGAGAGGGGGAAGTGGGAGAAGAGATAGGTTCTTCCAAACCAGCATTAGGCCACACAGCCAAGTCTCTACCAGAAAATGGAAAAGGCTTCTCTAAAGAAAACTACATATAAATTCTGTTTCTCCGTCTCTCCCCCATTCCTTTCTCTTTCTGCCTTTTTTCTTTTCCCTTTTCCTTTGGTATCCCCCAAAGGACTTGAAGTAGCTTGAAAGCAACCCAAAAAACAAAATTCAAAACCACGAATGATGTTGGAAATTCAGGGGCAGGGATAATATCCTGCACATTATGACAGAAAGTGGAAGCACAGGGGAAACTAAGAACATATCCACGCAGGCTCAGCGACTCACAATTATGCAAATCGTGCTCCAGATTTTTCTCGGAAATCTTTAGTAGCCAAAGTGAAAAGCAAATCCAATTACATGTTTTTTACTGTTCATGTTAGGACTAGAAAAAAATGGGAAACTAATTCTAATCCTTGAACTGTGACTGACTGGATATATATTTGTTGGTGAAACTGCCAAATAAGAAGTGTATCTGTTCCATATTTTATAGTAACAGATGTAGTGAGAAGTAGTGAAATTACACAAAGAACTCATCACATAAAATAAACAGTAGATATTCTTCATAGTGGTTTGGAACAAAGAAGTCATGGCCTGGATATTAAGTATACAATATCAAACATGTCACTTATGCATAAAAAAGATCAGATTCTGCCTCAGTAAAATCTAAGCCTATTTAATTGCTGCTAGGGTTTTTTGTTTGTTTTGTTTTGTTTGGTATAATTATTTGGTAGAGAGGGATCACAAATCTATCCAATAACTCTGGTGAAGATTTAATAGAGGCAAATTATCGTACATGTACCCATTTTTCATTTTGAAAAGACTGATAAGAAGCTACTCAAGAAAATAAGTTCAAACACTAGAAAAGATCATTCCAGATCCCCATGTTGGAATCTTCCTAGGTTTCAAGAGAAAATTTTCCGGTAGCAGTTGTTTAAAAAATAAACAAAAGGCTTTTGTGACCTCATTTTTATATCAGCCCTATCCAAAACCTAACAATTCAATGGAGAGTTACTAAATCTAAATTCTATCTTTGCTTTGCCTGGAAAAACAGTTGGCACTTCTCTTCTTCTGCTGTTGTCAGACATTATATGACTAAGATTGACCTTATAGTAGCCTATGTCTAAAATTATTATTACAATTTATAATTCCGTATTGTTGCTTAAGTATATTGCACATAGAGTAAAGCCTTGAACCCAGGAACTTAATTATCAAAACAATAAGACATGAAACAGGAATGAAAGGTAAAACAACTAGAAAGAATAAAAACTATGAATTGAAAATAATAAAACTTATTTTAAAAAACATAGAAAATGTAATTAAAGTAATAACATAATTTAGGAAATTGGATGCAAGAGAACACTTTTTTTTAAATTGTCAAGATGCATATATACTTTAAACAATTTTTATATTGAGAAAATGTAATGGGAAAACCTTTTCCATTCAAAATTCCAATCAAGGATAAACAAAGAAAAAACCCTAACCAACTCCATAGCTATGCTAATCAAAGGTAAATTGACCTACTTATGAATATGAATTGGCAATCATTAATTACCAAATATTTATAAAAAATAAGTGTCAGAAAGAGGATTAATAAAAATAAACAGAAAATTGACCCCAGAAGAAACAGAGATAGTTCAAGTAATCACCAAAACAGTGGTTTGTTACTCTCAGAGACATTATATGTCACATCCATTAAGGGGGGAAAAAAGAAAAGTCTTATATAAAAAGAAGCAGAGAACATGACAAAGCTACATGAAACAAAAGATATAATTGTTAAAGTAAAACGTATAGAGACCAGATTGTAAATTACATGGGGCAATTTCAGATTTAATTCAGATTTAAATTCAGATACTATCAAAGAGCAAAAATGCAAAGAGAAAGATGAGAGAAAAGATTGGAGGACAGATCTAGAGTTTTCCTTTCCAGTTTAAGGGAAAGATTATATAATAGTAAATAATCAAAAGAAATAATGAAATATAATTTCACAAGGCTGATAAAACTCACAAGTCCTAAGAATGCAAGAGTCCTCCCCATAAGGGACAAGATAAATGAAAAAAAGATCCACATCTAGAAACAATGTTGGGAACTTCCAAAATTCTTTGTATGAAGAGAAACATCTAGTAGTTACCAAAGAAAATGAATAGATTAACTGCAAGGAATGAGAATCTGACTGACATCAGAGTTCTCATTACCTTAGGAGATGGTAGAAAAAAGAACGCCATCAATTTCCTAAGGGGAGTCTGTTTGAATCTCAGGCATCTATGCCCTGCCAAATTACCAAGCAAGGGTCAGGAAAGGCATTTTAATCATTCAAGAACTCAGAAATACTATCATCCAAGAATCCAATATGAATGTCTTGGTAAAGTAAAAAGCAATCCCCCAAAAAGAATTTGTGTAAGAAAGAAAATGACAGGGAAATAAAAAAGCAGTGCCATCTGATTATGCCAAAAAGGAGTACAAGAAGCTGAAAAGAACTCAGAGAAGTTCCACCCGACCTTGACACTTCAGAACATCTATTCTGAGCAACAAGATTTTTATTACAGGGTTTCCTTTCCTTCAAAATAGGCCCAATCAAATGACTTAGTTCTTTCTGTTTTAGGAGTTTTAATTTTTAGAAGTTTTGAGAGCACCAACAGTAGACCTTAATTTTATCAAAGGAAAAAATGTAAATGACAGAAACCTTGACAATTTAGAAATGATAGAAATCAAAAGTTGAAGCAGGAAAGGGAAGTGAGAGGTAGCAAAGTGCTCTTGACTCCTCCTAGGGGACGTAACATGTGTCAGAGCACACGGTAAAGCAGGAAAGAAAGTTGAATTGTGAATATGTGAGGTAACAAAATAATGAATGGCCCTGATCAAAATGGCCAAATGAGAACAGGCCTCTCTTCCCTCCCCCAAATGAAATAAAACATAAAGGAAAATGAACAGGTACAAACCCACAATATCACAGACCACTAGCAGGAGGGGAGCTCTCAGAACAGGAGAGATTTCAGAATGTTTCTGGAAGATGGATGGAGAAGTGGTAATTAAAAAAGTAAAAGATAGCTCAGTGTGGAATTTGCAGGGAAGAAGGTGCAGTGGAGGAGAGAGCAGGCATCCCGGTGCGAAAAGTTCTGACAGAGCTCAGGAATGAGAAGAATCGTTCACCAGGAAGATGAATTGAAGGTCTGGAAGACTTAACTGCTGGGCTCCCACATCCCAATGCTGTCCCCAGGCCCAGGATAATAGCCATACATTGTCTCCAAGCTCTTCCCTCACTGTCCCCATGGAAAAGCTGTAGGATTCTTTACTAAAGGAATAAAAGGAACTTTCTGAGGCGATCCAGAGATGCCAAGGTGAAGTTCCCCTCATTCTGATATTTGGGAAACATCCAGGGTCCCCACACGTTCTATCTAAAATAAACAAATTCCCCAACCACAGACCTGCCAGATGGTCTCTACATGGACTCTGTGTCCTCAAACCTAAGTGTGACTGGATGGAACAGGTGGGTGAGCAAAGTGCAACAGCAGGATAAAGGAAAGAGGGATCAAAGCAGCTCCCTGAAAAACAGATCCCCAGGAAACAAAAGATTCAAACCCATGACTGCTTTCCAAAGAATCTTCAATAAGTAGTGTCAATTTCTAATGTGTTATTGAAGTGTAAAAACGTACAGAAAAACGAACTGATCATCAGTGTAGAGCTCAATGTGACATAACAAAGTAGCCACCATCCCCCTATATCATCTAGATTAAAAACAAACAAAAAAAGTCTAGCTCATCAGAAGCACCTGCCATGTCCTTTCACTGTTGCCTGTCTCCTCCCCAAAAGAACCTGACTGCAAACATCATAGATTTGTTCAATCTGTTCTTAAATTTTATATAAATGGAAGCATGCGACATGTATGTTTCCGACTTGTTTCACTCCACATCCTTGGTTCGGGAGATGTATCTACACTGTTACACTGTTCCATGTGGCAACAGTTCATTCATGCATTACAGGAATTGGTCACAATTTATTCTGTTGCTGATCATTTGGTTGTTTTCAGTTTTAGTCTTTTACAAAATACTTTAAACATTTTTTACATGTGTTTTCCTACACATACGAAGCATTTCTGTTGGAGATGGAAATAGAAATGAAATTGCTGGGTCACAGGGCATGTTAAATGTCAACTTCAGTAGGTAATAGCAAACCGTAGTCCAAAATGATCGTACCAATTTACGCCCCCCACTAGCAGCATACAAGATTTCTAGTTGCTCTTACCTCCTTCCCAAACCTTGTTTAAAAAAAGAAAGAAAAATTCTAGTGGTTGTATAATGGTAGCTTTATTGCATTCTCTGATTACTAATGAGGTTAAACACATTTTATATATTTACCAGATGTTTCAATATTAGATGCATTCATTGATAATCTTTTTGTTGTTGTTGTTCAATAACTTTTCCATTCTCCATTTTTATTGAGTAGACTTTTTATCATTGGCATTTGTGCACATACACAGAAAGAGAGAGAAGCTTTTATATATTCGAGATAGGAGCTCTTCTAATTATGGGTATTGCAGATATTTTCTCCCATCCTGCATCAAAAACAGAGTAAGTAACGATCGTAAAAATCAATAGAAAGAGCAAGAAACCGGAAGACTTTAGACATGCTTCATAACGGGAAAGATTTCACCTTCTTTCTGCCTTAAGAGAATCTTTATGTGACACCTAAAGAGAGCTTCATTTAAAGGACTGAATCAGACCCAGCGTGGTAACTCACACCTCTCATCCTAGCACTCTGGGAGGCTGATGCTGGCAGATTTCTTGAGCTCAGGAGTTCAAGTTCAGCCCAAGCAAGAGTGAGACCCCCTCTCTACCAAAAATAAAAAAAACTACCCTGGCATGGTGGAGAATGCCTGTAGTCCCACCTACTTGGGAGGTTGAGGCAAGAGGATTGCTTGAACCCAGGAGTTTCAGGTTGCTGTGAGTTATGAAGATGCCACAGCACTCTACCAAGGGTAACAGAGTAAGATTCAGTCTCAAAATAAATTAATTTATTAAGGACTGAGTCATGTTGGAGCACCAGAGTAAGTTACCTACAGATTAAGTCCCAATCTGGACAGACAGAGGCCCCCTCCTGGAGCCCCCTCAGCATGGAGAGGTGGGTAAGGGCTGGTAGGTGTCATCACTGGAGACTCAGGCTTCAGTTACCATCATGTGCTTATGTAATGCAGAGTAGAAGGTCAAGGTTCTTGGTCTCAATTGGGAGCATTAGCCTCAATTATTCCTGTCCTCACTCTTCACGTTTAACCTTGAACAAACCCTATGAACTCTACTTGTAAATAATGCCACAAACATCCCTTTCCCCCCTTTTACATTGCCACACCCCACAGCCCTGCCTGGACACCTACCCGTTCCCTGTGCCTGCCTTCCAGACTTACTCCTCTATAATCCCTTCCCTACACGAGACCCAAGTGACACTTAAAACTGAAATGTCAGTTCTGCTTCAGCAGCTTCCTTTGTACTCAGAATAAAATCCAACCCTTGCTTCAAAGTCCTACTTGATCTGGTTCCATTTTCTCCATCTCATGTCTCCCCATTTCTCCCCGTCTTGCCCCCTAGCCTTGCCTCTGGCCTTCTTCCTGTCCTTCAATGTGAAAAGGCTGGTCCTAAACCTGGGACCTCTGCACTCACTGCTCCTCCTCCCTACCGCTTCTTCCCCACATGACTGGCTCTTTGCTGGTCTCTACAGAGAGACCTTTCTGTTTGCTCAGTCTGAAGGAGCCACCTGATCCCTGTCTATCACAAAACCCTGCTCTTAGGACACCTGAAGGTTTGGTTGTTGCTGCTGCTCCTGTTTACTTGTCTTCCTCACTTGTGTTGAGGGTCTCCACACCCTCAGGTGTCTCCATGAGGGTAGAACAATGTGAATCTTCTTACCATCTTACAACAAGCACCGAGGAAAATGCCTGACACAGAGAAGGAGCTCAATAAATCTGTTGAATGAAAGATGATTATTTAATCATTGTTGTCCCTATAAGACGCCATTTGGGATCTATTAAAATCAAATACTTGATGAAATACACTGTATACGGGGTAGGCTTTAGCAGTCTTTAGTAGTGTTAATCAGTTATCAATTTCTATGTTGCTTTGCTAATTTTGCCTCTCTCCCCATAAAGTACTGTTGTTGTTGTTGTTGGTTTTAACTCTCAGCTATCTTTTCAAATTTAGATGTAGGATGGGTAGCTTGCTTTTCCTAGGCAGGGAAGCCTCAAACTTATCTTCACCTTGTTTGCAATTCCGGGTAGAAACTTCCCACAACTCTGTTCGGGGTGGTTCTCTGAAATCCCTAAGCTCAGGCAGTTTAACCCTCACTCTTCATGTTTAACCCTGAATAAACCCTGTGATTTGAAGAGAACCTTCAGGACTTTATCTCCTAAATTTTATCCTTTGCTTTTGTGTAAGCAGACTAGAATAAACTCAAAGAAAAAAATACACATGAACTCTAATTGTAGAGTAGACTTAAGTGAAGATGAGTCAATTATTAAATACATGACTTGGCTTGCTGGCCCCTTGGTTGAAGATATTTGTATAATTCATCCATGGGTAGAGTTCTAACAATAACACCTACCAGCTAATATACATTAAAAATCCATATGTGCCACACAGTGGTTTAATCCTTACCTAGATGAAGGTGAAATAAATTGATGGTTCCTGGAAGAATTCAGTTGTTATTATATGGAATCAAGTAATTCAACAGATGGTGCCCTTCTGTGAACTAAAATAAAAATGACTGGTTTCTTGTTCCTTTGCCATGAAATTGGCAGTTGGAAAGTCCCAAAATTTCGAGGAATCACAGGAGACATAAAGCTGAATGTTGGATACAATGCCTGCCTTCAAGTTGTTGGCCTTCATGAGAAAGACAAATAGACCAATTCAATCCCGAATGCGGAGAGCCATAAAAGAAGCAAGAGCAAGGCACTGGGGGAACACGGGCTTATCCAAGAAGTGATGGGTAGGCTGAGTTCCTGAAGAAGGAACAGGAGTCTGGGAAGAGGACTCCTCCCAGGCAGAGGGGCCAGTAAGAGGCAAGGACTAGCTGTGGGAAAGGGCATCCTTCATGAGGGGAACTGAAAGCAATTCGATATTGGCAGAGGGCACCAAGCGTGGGGCTGGCAAGGCATGACAGTGAGAAGTCAACAGAGCCCAGACTGAGAAATCCTTGTCAGCTAAGCTCAGCGATTTGGAATTCATTCTGTGGTCGCTAGGAAGTCCCTGAGGGACGTAAAGTCCAGGAGTGATAGATCAGATCTGAACCAGCCAAACACTGCACAAGGCTCATGGCAGGTGGGTGGGGGGTGAGGGGGTGGGGATGGGCATTCTAAGTGTTTTAAAAATCACTTCCAAGGGGCAGGCCTGGAGGCAGTAGTGGACAGAGGCTACAAGGAAACCATGGTGATGGTATCATAAGCCAAACTAGAAGCAGTAGGAATGAAGAGAGGAGGAGGAGAGAGAAATAAGGAGACATTCAGGATGACGCCCAGGTTTCCAGATGACCCTTCCAGAAGAGAATATCACACTTTACAATATATGATTGAGGGCACATCCAAGTCAGGAGAGAGATGTTCGTTTGTTTCTAGGACTCTGAATTCCATCAATCTGCAATTACAGCACTCCTCATACTATCAGGGGGCTGACCGCAGTAAAGAGGGAATACTACACTCCAGTTTCACATCATCTGAGAAGAAAAAGGACTTGAAAGGAAGTTAACCAGAGGCACTGGTGGATTACAGTCTGGGGAGGACTAGGGAGAAGAAAATTAGATCTGGGTCAATTTAAAGAATAGAGTCTTTTGGCAAGGAAGCAAACGGAAAATCGGATAGAACAGAATGATTGGTGTTAATGGGATGTCATTTGAGCGAGCTATCTATTCTCCAAGGGAGGTGAGTCCAGGGTGGAACTAATAGAATGGAATCTGATAGAATAGAATCTGAATGAGAAAGTTACCACGTGAAGAGGTCAGCATTAACACTTAGACTCTGTACTTTAGTAAGTTGGCTCAGAAACCCCTCAGGTGTAATCGAAACTGTTTCTTGGTTGTTATAGGGGAATCCACTTCAACCACTTTGCAGAACTCACTTAAGTCCTCTGTGGAAGGCTGCAGCTCTTGCATGAGTGTTAGTTTTGCAGACAGAGATGGCATGAGGTCCAGAAATGCTGAACTAACTCTGAACCAGCCAACCACGGCATGAGGCTCATGGGGGGCATTCTGAGGAGACTCTCCCAGATGCATGCCACTGTTTACAGCCTTCTGTCTTGAACCCTAAAGTCTTCTCCTGGTAAAATTGGCTAGACCAGGAGAAGCCACAAGGCCCCTTTTTGACTAGAAATAGTGTCCTAAGGTCTGGAGAAGTTTTCCAGATGGGTTTTAAAATCCCCACCAATCTGAAGTATTCTTAGGGGTCCTCATGTTCTCTACATGATTTTTTTTTAATTTTGTGTTTATACTTCAATATTTTAAAAAAATTAAACATATTTTGGATTATCTCCATAATTCCTTAAAATCCAGTCCTGCCTGAGCAAAGCCAGTCCTGCTTTTGTTTACAGTTTGCAAGCACGTTGGTAGCCAGTAGTACTTTGTTGCCAAGGGCTAATGAGTGGAAGGAAAAAAAAAAACAGACAAATTATGCAATAGAATTCATTTTCCAGGTGGAGTACTAAGGTTATGCTAAGGTGTGTAAGTAGCTGAGTAGAAGTACTTAGAATGCTAAAGATTATAGTCAGGAAGAAAGAGATCTGTGAGTATTCTGCCTTAATAAATGATAAGACATATCATCTACCTTCATCAGAATTGCCCCAGGGGAGAACTCAGGGGACACACCTGCAAAGCAAGCAGGAGTAAAGGTTTGTGAACACAACAAGGTAGCTGGTGGGCCATGGCTGAAAGCATCAAAGGTTGGAGTAAGGAGAGGTAGAGGAAGCTCAAGTTCAGATGGGCAAGAAAGACCAGACAGGAAGGTGCTCAGGAGACGTAAAATACATGGCAAGAACTCTGACTTAAAGAGAGCCCTTCTGGAAAGTAGGATTTAACCTGGTTCTTTTTTTCTTCTGAGCCTCTTCCATCTTGGTGGTTGTGTCATGCTATGAATTCAATAATGCCAAGGTTTGAGTTGTATCTCTCAGTGTGAATCCTTAAGGCCAGGGTGACTTTTTAGACTAGAAGACTTTTGCACTGTTTCAGGTTCTTCCGCTTGCGTAATGAGGAAGAGCATATAGGCAAATGTCACTCCAAGGCCAACACTAAATTTATTCATTCACTCAGCAAACATCAACTGAGCATCTATTCTGTTCCAGGATACAAGAGAGAACAGAAGTGGCTCAGTCCCTGCCCACCTGCCACTTTCTACAGAATCTGGTAATCTAAGAAATGGGTGACATTGCTGGGTTGTACTAAAGGTATAAATGCTCCTCCTTATCCTAGCACTGCATTTATTTTTATTTATTTTTTATTTATTTACTTTTACTTTTTTTAAACAGTCTCACTCTGTCGCCCTGGGTAGAGTGCCATGGTGTCATAGCTCATAGCAACCTCAAACTCTTGGTCTCAAGCGATCCTCCTGCCTCAGTCTCCAGAGTAGCTGGGACTATGGGCACCTGCCACAACGCCTAGCTAGTTTTTCTATTTTTTTCATAGAGATGGGGTCTCACTCTTGCTCAGGCTGGTCTTGAACTCCTGAGCTCAAGCAATCCCCCTGGCTCAGCCTCCCAGAGTGGTGGGATTACAGGCATGAGCCACCACACCTGGCTTGCACTTATTTTTTAAATAAAAATAATAAAATGAGGCTCGGCGCCTGTGGCTCAACAGGCTAAGGCGCCAGCCATGTACACCTGAGTTGGCGGGTTCAAATCCAGCCCAGGCCCGCCAAACAACAATGACGGCTGCAACCAAAAAATAGCTGGGCGTTGTGGTGGGCACCTGTAGTCCCAGCTACTTGGGAGGCTGAGGCAGGAGAGGCTGGGCTCACTTGAGCCCAGGAATTGGAGGTTGCTGTGAGCTGTAATGCCACAGCACTCTACCCAGGGTGACAGCTTGAGGCTCTGTCTCAAAAAAAAAAATAATAATAATAATAATAATAATAAAATGCATGCCAATGTACTCCTAAGTCAGTAGCACCAGAGGCTATTTTGATGGTCCCTAGTAACCCCCCATTCGAAGGGTAGCTCACTCAGTAGCACCCATAGCATCACCAGGCAGCCTCTGAGACGTGCAGAATTCAGATCATACCCTGGGCCTGCAGACCAGACTATCCGAGTGCTGCTTACGCACATCAACATTTGAAAAGCCTCCTTCTCTTAAAATGTTTTAAAATAGGCTTACCTGTGAGGATAAATCTGAAATATTTTATCTGTACCATTTGAAAATGATAATTTATATTTGATTACTATTTCTCTGGATGAGCCCCATTTCAGTGGGTCCTGGGCCCAGTCAAGAAAAGTGTGTCTGGTTGATAGCCTAAAAATAACTTCTCAAGTTCCCTTTATAACTTCTGCATTTCTCATACTTAGTTGTGAACTTTTACTTCCAAATGGTCTATCGGAGGAGAAAAAGTCTTGAACACTTTTGGCTTTTTTTCCAAAAAGTTATGAAACTTTTAACTTCGGAATTTCACTTAGTTAGAACGTTCGTTAAGATTTTTAAAAATAATAATAACCACAAGTCTGGTTATTTACCAATAAAGCCTCCCAGTTAAAATAATCCAAAATTAAAATTAGCCATCAGGAAAGTTTTCTGCCAATTATAGTAAAGATATGTATTCCTTAATATCGGCTACAGAAGTAATCCAGGGAATTAGTGAGCAATTTTATCTTTATGTAAATGCCTATGTGGGGAGGGAGAGAGAAACATGAACAGTTGCCATGGAGACTTTGTCTTCAAAAAAAAAAAAATGGTGGTGGTTTTCCATAGTGGAAGAAAACTTTATTTCAAGACTCTCCATGCTGAACAGGCAAGGAAAGTCAGCATGGTTTGGAAAACACTTTTTCAGGTATAAACCCTTCACCACCTCAGACCTCATTCTCCTGCCCCAGGGCTTTCTCCCTTACATTGCTGTCACCTGTAAGGCCTTCCCTTCTCCTCACTATCTCCTATTATCCCAGGCGTCTTTTGCTTCTCTCTTTCCTGGACTTGGACTACTAACCCTCCCCTACAGCATCACACTATTAACTGGCACTTTAAGACATCCAGCCTTAAATTTGTTCTGCTAATATTCGAAGCTCTATAAGGCAGAAATTTAACTACAGATACTATAAGAAAGTTCTGAGAACATAATAGCTACTCAATAAATACTCATTCATTGATTGGTTAGCTATGTAAAACTATAATACTTGAAGGATCAGGGGTGAGAAAAGTCTTCATGTTACTTAATTTAAACGAAGCTGAAAAGATTAGAATCAACAAGATTCATAACAGGCACCTGGTCTAAGGTCAAGAGATTTAGGGGTTTCACAGTATTTGGTTACCCTTTTTGTGTTCAGTTCCCCCTTCAAATTAGCTAAAGAACCAAAAAAAAAATGTATAAAAGGTTCTTTTCAAAGTGTTTCTGTACCCACAAATTTTATCAGTATTAGTAACAACCTTATGATCACAATCAAATGGGAGCTATAAATAAAAGGAACATTCTAATGAGAATTCACAGGCACAGGTCTATCATCTAAGAAGACATAGCTCAACTTGAAACTTTGTCTACACATGACTCCATGGTTGACCCCAAAAAGCCCAACATTTATTTTAAAATTTCCCATCAACTGTTGTTTTTGATATTTTATAAATCTTACGCTAAATCTTCAAAGTTCACTAAAAGTCCCATCTCATCCATGAAGCTTTCTTCTGTTACGGAAAACCACCACCTCTCTCTTCTATAAACTGCGATTAAACTGAGATTTCAAACCACCTCAAAGAGTATTTATGCTCATAAATGCTTGGTGTTTCTGTCTTATCTCCCCAATGAGATCAAAAAACTTTTGATGTACCTATCCAGAGCTAGGTACATAGATACACACACAAAAATTGCTAATCAAGCAGAACAGTTCTAGTTCTAGTTACTAAAGAAAGATTATATTTGCTCAAGCATAATAGGAAAGGAGGTTTTAGAAGTGCCTAATAAGAAGGTTTTAAAGTCCTAAATAAGAAAGGTGGAAAAAAATATAAATAGTGAGTTATTTTGTATTTCAAAAATGTTTGGGTCCATAGATTTTTCTGAAACTCATGGGCCATTGATTTAAAATGGCTATGCTTAGGAACACACCATCTTCTCTGCGGAAGCTTTGACTCAGAGGGCACATGAGCTCTTCATGCAGCCTAGACTCAGAAGAGTCTAACAAATTCAGCTCACAGTTACATTTTTCCAAAACCAAATGTCTAATCTTTTAACGCTGACCAGTCCTCATAAAACAGCCATCAGCCTATCAAACATAATGCAAGAATTTTTAAAGTTCCTGGAATAAATGTCTCTCTGAGTATATTTTTTTCTTGTCCTATGGGAAAAGAGTATAAGACTCAATTTTATTAGAGCACAGTGACGTTCCAAATTTCGTCATAGTCAGCCCCTCCTAAGCATCCAGACAGCCCCTGCCCCTCACCCTACCACCTCTCCTCTGCGGTTCCCAGAGATAAAGAAAGGAAAAAAAAAAAGAACTTCACCCAAGTTCTGCTGACGTCAATGGGGTGTTTGCGTGCAAAGACAGTCTTGTGGATGGGTTGAAAGCAGTATGTTGTAACTTTTCTTCAGCCCTGTATTATTCAAAAACAATCTCACTTCTAAAGGGAAGTATCAAAAAATCCAGAACTCTCTTTCAAGGAAAAAGCAGCAAGCCATCACATCTCCCCAAGGCAGGGAATGCAAAAATAATAATAAAGTAAAAATAAAAATATAGCCACAAGCATCCACAATATCTTGTAATTTGAGGCTTTTGTTCTCTGTTTCTTTGAACATTTTTTCTTATGCCAAACACTATCCATGAATTTAAATTTCCATAGAGTTTTCTGAACGATTCAAATACCTGCTGGGAAACATTTGCCCCGAACAAGAAATCATTATTTAATAAGAAATAATAAATATCAGATGTTGGGTTTTGTGCTACATAGGAGGGGAGAGTGATTAGCTATAGAAAACTAAATTAAAGAGATATTCTTACTCTCGGACATTTACAATCTAGTTAGGTGACAGTTATATATTTTGTCTTGTATATACCATGTATATAATCAAGGAACATCTGCTATAAGCCTGAGATGTATATAAAATAACTGAATGAAGCTTTAAACAGCAGTTGGTCAAGAAGAGCAAGAAAGGTCAGTGTGTGCTGGATGGGTATGGCCAACCCAAGTGCATCCTAAGACGTGTGAGCACAGACTAGTGGGGATCTGGGGGCAGGGCTGAGATGCCCCCAAGGAATCATTTTATCTACCCAATCCTTACGACTGTTTATTTCCTGAACTATACCCCCTCATAAGATAGCAGACTGGAAAACTAGCCTCATGACTTGGAACTGTTCTTGTTTACGAAGCTGTGTCAACTGTTAACGTTCAAAACAAGAGTGTACTTCTTTTTCAATTTCTATATGAAAAGGAATCCTTTCATTCCAGGAAAGACAGTGTTACCCAAATGAATCACAGAATTGTTCCTTTGACATGGACTTCAGATTTGTGGTTGTTAAAAAAACAACTTTCAAACAGAAAATGCTGTGTAATCGTCAAGGAGCTTGTTCCTCTGGGTCTTCTGTTAGGTGTAGGGTACAGATCAGGTGACAAGTTATTTCAATTCATTTCAGTTCCAGAAACCATGTGTAAGGAGCTATTCTTGGGGTGATACAAAAACCAAAGAAGATAAAGTCAAAAAGATGAAGAAGATAGAGTCACTTCCCCATCTCCCCAGTGGACTCACTTCTACCCAAAATCATGTTAATGTCCCACGGCAGCAGGGGCAGAAACACAGCCAAGCTGATGATCTTAACCCTTACAGCTTCCTTTCTATTTTCTTGCATGAAAAGTCCATCAGTGAAGCTAAGTGTTTTATTCAGCATTTGAATTGTTACTGTTTTTGTCTTAAAGAACAGACCTACCTCTATAGGCATTATCTTTACTCGAAATTCCCAGAGCACTTTATCCAGAACTCTGATGAGATGCTCACATTCTCTCCCCTGGCCAACCACTGTTTTCAGGTAAGTGTTTGTGTGTTCACTGTCCTGCTCCTCCGTTAGCGCATAAGCTGCATAGGGCAGGGGCTCTGTTTGCTGATCACCCATCAGGTGGTGAACCCAGTGCTTGGAACCCGGCAGGTATGCAGTTAAGAGCTCACCACTCTCTGCCTGTCACTGTGACTGACTCCATCCCTGGAGAAGGAGTCATGGTCCACTTTTGGAGTCTCCACTCTCTGAGGGCAAGAGAGCATATCGAATTATTCATCATACTCTACAAAACATACACTAGGGACTCAGTGACTGTGTGTCATGTCAGTGAATGGAGTCCCAGCACCTCCGAGTCAGCTCGGCCATATGCAGGTCCCCAGTGTCCTCTGTATCCATTTCAGCCTCTTCTGGAATGCTGCCCATGACAAGGACCCCCGTTAGGGTACATGATGATTGAAGAGGAATTGACTGTATCTTTATCCAAATAGGATGCTGTTCAAATACATGAAAGGGCACTATCCTTACCTTCCTGAAGATTATATTTTCTAGCAGAATATCGTTGCTGAGCCCAAGCTGGTAACCCCTAGGTGTTGGCCTATGAGTTGATCTACACACTCAGCAATGTGCTTCCTAGCACTGTCCGGGCTCCAGAATCCCGCGTCAGTCTTGTGAAAATACAAATGCCCAGACTCCACTTCAGATCCACGGGGTCAAAGGATCTCAGGTGGGGCTTGGGTGTGCAATATTTATCTAGCCAGGTTTGAAAAAACCTGAGATAAGAACATTTTTAGTTTTAGACTCAAGAAAGACATATTTTGGTGCCAGGGATCCTTAAATCTTGAGTGGGAGAGTGAAGAAGGAAGATGTGAAGACATTTCCTCGTCCAGCTCCATAGTGGTTTAGGCTCCCATGAGGAGAGCAGTGGAGCTGCAGGCAGTACAGCCCCAGGGCTGGAAGGGAAGCCAGAAGGGCGATGGAGGTCAGCAGCAGACACAGACAACTCACACCCCCAAACACAAGAAGAGCCAGGGCAGGAGAATCAGAACAGACCGCTGGTCACACAGACCAACTTGAGCACGTGCAGACACCCTGCTGGGGACTTCCAGACTAATCGAGGAGGTGAGCTCTGCAGGGAGATTCATTCATTCGTTTTATGCGTAAGTTTTGGAGCACCCACTCTTACTTAGCCTGACACGCTTGGAATCTCTGGGGTTAGAAGAGAGGGTGGGAGTAAGCAGAGAAGCCTGTTCAGGATATGTGAGTTCTTAGTGCTCAGGTGACTGTTGGAGGTTCCTGGCACTAGTAAATTCCTGGGCCATTAGGAATATAATTTGCACACTTAAGGTGGAATTAGGTACATACAAAGAGACAAGGGTGGGTTTTTTTTTTTTTTTTTGGCAGTTTTTGGCCGGAGCCGGGTTTGAACCCACCACCTCTGGCATATGGGACTGGAGCCCTACTCCTTTGAGCCACAGGCACCACCCAGTATTTTTTTCCTGACTTTTCACTGGGAGAAAAGAGTAATCACTTTTTTGGATTTCCCATATAAAAGTTAGGACTTTTTAAAAAAGTTCCATGTACTCAGTAGTCATTTCTTGGGGTGCTAGACAAGCATTGTCCACCGAGTTGGACTGGTCCCATTTCCCACTTTGAGCCAGAGTGCTCAGGAGGATTGCAAGTGGGGTGCGGCCTTGCCTTTGTTCTGGCTGCAGCTGCCTCTGCCTGGATGAGCTAAAAGCCCAGGGTAACGGTCTTGACCGTGACTGCTCACAAGAGGCTGTGAGAGGATAAACAGGCAGCCACATGAACGCAATGCTCTCTAATTACAAGGTCCCACAATGGAAGGAAGGCTGGCAGACAGGCAGACACATTCCAATTACACTAATACACCTTGTAAACATCAAATATTTTTATTCTGAGATTAAAGAGAGCCTGTATCCTCACAACACTCCTGAGACTGTGCATCTCAGGGCTGTTGCCAGTGCTGCTGGTGAAACAGGATTTCCTTTGGTTAAAATAGACTTTCACAAAAATAACAGTCTCTCAAGTCTGGAGGTGGTCAAATGTGACTTCCACTGCAGACCGTCCAAAATTTCAATTGTAGTTCTTAAGAGTCTTTCAAAAAGAACAAAGTTCATTCTCAGAGGAAACTGATTAATCCATCCTAGTTTTTCTTCTAGTTTTTGCCCTAATCATACAGAGTGCTGTGGTCAGTTGGTTCCCTTGGTTAAGGCTTGGTGGTATTGACCCTGGAGGCTTCAGTGTGGTTGCTGTCTGGGTCACTAGTCTTCACTCAGCATCAGCTCTTCCTGGGTCACTGATAAATGGAACGAAACCAGCCATATTCTTTCATTCAGATGAGCTGGAGTGGCCAGAAGGTGCAAGATGAATGCCTGGGTACCTAGCCACTTGTTCCAAGATAATCTAAGGAGAAATAGTGATGAAATTGAGCAAAACCATGCATATGCCTTTCTGGCCGTGGGCCTTTTGGTGAGTCATTATTATATGTAAAAAAAAAGTCTTTGAAGCTCCTAGTCTTATATCAGAAATAATTGCTAAAACTAATAAATTAACTTCCAAAGGAGTAGGTTCTCCATTTGAACCAGTTAAATAATTCATGTAAGATGAAAACTCCTTGTATTTTACTCCATTAAGGCTACGGTAACAAAACACCATAGTCTTGGTGTTTTCTAAACAACAGAAATGCATTTCTTACAGCTGTGGAGGCTGGGAAGTCCAAGACCAAGGCCAGCAGCTTCTGTGTCTGGTGAGGGCCCACTTTCTGGATCATAGATATTTCCTTTTCCTTGTTTCACATGGTGGAAGGAGTGAGGGTCTCCCTTGGGCCTCTTTTATGGGATGGCCATCTTTTATTAGGATGTCCCATTCATGAGGGAGCCATCCTGAGGAAGTAATCACCCTTCAAAGAACTTACCTCCTAATACCTGACCCTTAAGAGTTAGGACTTCAACATAAGAATTTTGTGGGACACACGAATATTCAGACCATAAGACCTTCTTAGTGTGAATGACTCCACATTATAATGGCAGCTCTTTGTCGATGGTCTGCTGAATAGTGGGAGGCAACCAGTTTTCAGACGGGCATCACAGTTTCAATGACTAAAAAAGACAGAATCCCTGAAAACTCTCTTATCATAACATGAAACATCCCTTGTAACGTCTCTATTGCATTAATTTGAATTTTTATGTATCATTTCGTCAAAGTGGGTGTTCATGCTACAAATTGGAGGAAATCAAGCCATATGGGTTCTTCTACCAAAAACAGTGTCTCTGACACAGGATAAGTGATGTGATCTCAAAATCCAGGTCCAGTGACCCTTCTGCTTTAATAGCTTTTATGACAAAGCTCCAAGATACCTCCAAGGACTCAGATATCAGAACAGCTCAAAAGGTGGGAGGTAGAGGGTGGCGCCTGTGGCTCAAGGAGTAGGGCCCCAGCCCCATACACCAGAGGTGGTGGGTTCAAACCCAGCCCTGGCCAAAAAAAAAAAAAAAAGTGGGAGGTGGGAAACATAGTCCAGAGAAAAGACATATTTGTCTACCTCCTCATGTCCACCTACCCCCATCCTATCCCACCCTGGGCTTTGTACAGAGTAAAGCTAACATCAGGGGAGCCCTGAGGGGAAGGTGCCATTATAAAGGGCAGTGTACAATGAGTGAGAAACAAAAGAGGGGACGTGCTTCCATGCCTGACACTTTTGGGTTGAGGAGAGTTTAAGCTCACCTTTGAAGCATGGCAGCCACAGTATTCACTTGCTTATTGAGTGAACACCCCCCAGCATAATACTTAACTACTGTTCAACAGGCTCTATGGTGAGAGCTCTGGATGAAAAACAGATTAGACAAAGCTCAGGACCTCAAGCTGCTTAGAGTCTGGTCTGGTACAACAGATAGACAAGTAAATGCTGGGGCATTTAATCGGAAAGCTGTTGTAGAAAGATCATTCTGGCTAAGGAGGAGAGGATAGATTCTAGAAAGGCCAGACTGAAAGCAGAGACCAAGTAGAAGGCCATTGCCCAAGGTCAGAGCATAGCACCAGCGTTTGTACCATGGTAGTGACCATGGCAGTAGCAGTGGAGAATACAAGAGAACTGGAGGTGCCAGGCTTAGGGGCCAATCTGATGGGCTGACTCACGACAGGATGTAAGGAAGGAGGAGGGGTTGCACTTCAAATGACTCCCAGGTTCTCGGGTGCTGGAAGAAGAACACGAGGGGAGAAGTTTTGAGGAGGGCATGTGGGATGGTAAATTGAGATTCTTGTTGCACATGCAAGTTAAAAGTACAGGAGAGAGGATGCTGAGTAAATATATTTAGGGATTGTCAGGTTGTTAAAATAAAGTTGACAAATGGCATTACCCAGGGAGAACTTGGGGAATGGCAAGGAAGGTGAATAGGCTCAGAGCTGGCTCAGTGACAGGCAAAGCCTTGGCACCTGTAATACTGGAACTATATTTTTTAATTAGGAAAGAGTATGGGGGAAAAATCACAATGACATTGATCAAAAAGTCAGCAAATAACAAATGCTAGTGAGGTTATACAGAAAGGGGAATGTTTAATATGCTGTAGGCGAGGACATGAAGTAGTACAGTCATTATGGGAAATAGGATTGAGTTTCTTCAAAAAATTAAAAATAGAACAACCATATGATCCAGCAACCTGAGCATTAATCCAAACCAAAGAAATCACTCTATGAAAGAAATATCTGCACCCTCCTGTTTACTGCACCACTACTCACAATAGCCAAGATATAGAATCAGCCTAATGGCCCAGTAAGGGATGGATGGGTAAGAAACTGTGGTTATGTGGTGAATATACAAGGGAATATTATTCAGCCACAAAAAGAATAAAATCCTATCATTTGCAATAGTCTGGATGGAACTGGAGGACATTACGTTAACTGGAATAAGCCAGGCACAGAAAGACAAATATCAGATGTTCACACTCATAGGCGGTTGTTGAAAAAAATTGATCTCATGGAGACAGAACAGAATGGTGGTTACCAGAGGCTGGGAAGGGAAGAAGGGAGGGGAATGAAGAAGAGCTAGTCACCAGAGACAGAAGTCCAGTTCGATGGAAGAAATAAGATCTAGTGTTTGGAAGTGCAGAAGGGCAACTGTAGTTAACAATAATTTCTGGTATATTTCCAAATAGGTAGGAGAAAATAATTTGAAGTGTTCCTAACACAAAGAAATGATAAATGTTTAAGGTTATGACTATCCTAATTATCCAGATGTGATCATTGCACACTGTATCTTTGTATCACACGTACCCCATTATATGTACAACTTAGGTATCAATAAAAAAAAATTTTTAAAGTATAGTGGAAAAGCACAATAGGAATGAAAATAATAAAGAAATACCAAAAACAGAGAGATTGCCCTACTATAAGCATGGTTCACTTTAGCCAAAATTTACTATATTTGATTATAAATACTAAATCCTTACTATGTGGTAAACTTGATAACCATCTTCTAGTTTAAAAGAATTGTTTCTCTTTCCCTTGAGATTTGTGTGGGAATTGTTGCACTAAAAATGATTTTATTTCCAATTCCAAAATCGTTTTTACTTTTCATAAAAACTGAAAGTGATGGGTACAGACGAACCTTACTAAATGCAGAATACAAATGTCTTTATATAGTAACTCAGAAAATGCCATGAAGGCTGTTAATCAGTTTGATGAAAATAGTTCAGATTGCATATGAAACCAGCACATTGTTTCCCTTGATTGCACTAATGTACATAGCTATGATTTAATAATAAAAACAATAAAAAAAATTATAGCTGCTATTTTACAAAAAGAAAAAGAATTAATGCTTTTTCAAGATGCTTTTCACAGAGCACGTTGAGCCACCAGCTCTTCTTCCCTGCTATGTGCCCAGGGGAATTGCCTTTGAGGAGGGAGCGTGTCAGACACCCTCGTCAGCCCTGTGTGGCCAGGTTTGTTCACACTCTGGGTAAAGGCCCACACAGTCCCTGGAGAAAGCACGAATCAAAATGACAGGATGTTTTTTCATGCTGAACTGTTACCTTGATTATTTTGCTTTTATACAGCCAATGACAAGCCACCCTGCATCCATGTCTTCATGGAACACCTTTCTACCTGCAGGGGCCAGGGGGACAAAGGTTTTATTTTTGTTAATGCAATAAAGCTGGAATCCGGAACATTGTCTTCCATTTCTAGAGGTAATGAGCAGAGGGGGAGAGAGGGTGAAAGGAAATAACAGGATGGGAAGGAAGGGCTCAAGCCTGTTGGTTTCCTGACTTCCTGGCCACAGACAGCACTGACCCAGGGCATCAAGTTGGAGTCGTCTTGCGCGGAGAATCCCTTCTGTCCTGCTGCACTGGGTGTCACTGAATTGAGAGGGAAAATGGATATCCTGGGTAGACCTGGTGCAGGAAGGCCGAAGCACAGAGCAGGGCCTTAAGTGGTGCAATTTGAAAAGCCCCCACCATCTCTGCTACTGACACCCGGAGGGGTCCCTCCATGTGTGAAGCACTTGGCAGGTGCCCACTGAAGGACAGGGCACTGGAGACCTTGACCTGGGTCCCTTTGTGTGAAGCGTTGCCCTCTCCTTCCTTTTAAAAAATGCAGATGCTCTGAACAGAACCGCACCTTAGATAGAGTACATGGGTATCCGGGATTGTCAGCAGAGCCCTGGGACTTGGGGACCAGGACAAGGCCTGCCCAGTGGTGGTCGTGGACCAACAGGGCAGGAAGTGGGGAGACACCAAGACGACATTTCTGGGGTTGGGGTTGAATCAGGGCTGGGCCAGTAAGGCTGATATCTGCAGACTCTCTGCACACTGCTGACCAGGGAAGTGGACAGCATCACTCAGATTCCTCGTGGCCCATATTCAGGACTGCCTGGAATTAGCGAATAGAGCTCTGGGGATGTGGCATTGAATTTGGGGGCTGCGTTATTGCGCAGGGAATAGGGGCCCAGGCTCTGAACGTTAGACCAATTTGGGTTCAGGCTCTTTCCCTGCCATGTATTGACCTCCCTGAGACTGAGTTTCCCGTCTATACACGAATAGTAACCTTATTTCTTAGAGCTGTGTGAGCATTGCGAGTGGCTTAGCACAGTACCAGGCATGGAGAAGCACTCCGTCCCGACAGCCTCGAAGGCACAGCTGCTGCTGGTCAGCGTGGGATGCCCTTCACTCCTGCTGCCCCGTTTCCCTGTCACCTGTGAGGCTCAGCCCTCCACACTCCCCTCTTCCCACTGGTGCAGGGAGCGGCGCTGAGGGATACTCCTGTCTTACTAGTGGCTTTCTACGAAGCTCAGTCCCAATCTGCCCTATGGCCTGTGACAGCTGGGCCTGTGATAGGGTCCTGCCTGGGCCCTGGCAGGCAAGTCTCAGCACCCAAGCATAATCACCATCAGGTTGACGTATATGAGGAAAGCACAGAATCATACGGTTGAAAAGAACTGTAATTGTAATGGAAATTCAAATCACTCCACTGAACCTGTTTTCTGCATTCCTATTTTGTCCTAGTAAATCAGAAGCACCGGGAGCAATTTATTTCTAAACATCAACAATTCGGAATAGGAAGAAAAATGAAATAATTGCATTCTGATCCGCTCACAGCAATTCATCTGCCTGTATGCGCTGATCCTGGGGGCCTGTGGACACTGAAAAGTGATGCATGGGGCTGTTTCTGGTTTTTCAACTCCCTTGTGTGCCTGGGAAGCAGGAGGAAGGCTAACACTTGGGGGCCAGGTGAAGTCCTACTCCCCAGTGTGACTGTGACGACTGTCGAGGATGGCTCATTGCATCCAGCACAACCAGGTGGAAGATGTTCCTGTGGGTCCTGGGCAGCACCTGTGCAGTGTCCTTCTGCTGCCCTCACACACGAGCCCTCATGGGCAGCCCCCTCTCATCCCAGATGGTCAGCTCTTCTCTGCCTGGGAATGGACCAATTCTTCCTTTTCTGTCCCAGCCTTCTATTTTGTGGGGACCTTAGCTGACTTCCTGCTGGGGTTCCTGACCTGCGGCTGGCATTCAGATGCCTCTTACAAAGGCTAACCCAGGGTTTTGTGTCTTGAAGGGGGCAGAGATAGATGCTGTGGGCCCCAGAAAAACACAGGCAATCAAAGACTTAGGAAAACATGTTTTGTAATGAATTTTCCATTTAATGAATTCTTCATGAATAGAATGAAAAGATCATCATTAGGAAAAGCAGAGCATTTCAGGGTTTCCTTATATTGACTCAGGGTTAGCATTATTTATAAGTACATGTCCCCTGGGGGTTTAGAGGGCATCTGGGAGAACCTCATCTAACCTTTTAAAATACCTGTAGAGCCTCTAGGTAGCCTACTGTGGTCCTGCCCATCCAGGTCCTTCTAGGGCAGTGGTTCTCAATCTTCCTAATGCCGCAATGTATTTTCATTGTTAAAAAGGGGTTGCAACCCCCAGGTTGAGTACCGCTGTTGTAGGGCCTTTGGTCTCTAACTGAAGAGTGGACACTAGTTTGAGGTTATCCTTTAGAGAAACCGTATGGAGTGCATTAGCCTAAGACACACTTTTCTATTAAGGAGGCAAAATGCTGTAACAGGAAAGGACACGAGTTTGGGGTCTAAAGCTAGGTTCACATTGTCAGTGGCCCTATGATGTCAGTTCCCTCATCTGTGAAATGAAGATGACAGTAGGGCCCACCCCAGAGGAGCACGCACAAGGAGCTGCATGAAAGTGCTTAATGAACGGTAAAGGGTGCGTGTCTGCGCACACACATGTGCTCAGTGCATGTATATGCATGTATGTGTGCACAATGCTTGCATGTGCATGTATGTGTGCACAG
This sequence comes from Perodicticus potto, assembly GCA_963574655.1. Classification (NCBI taxonomy): domain Eukaryota; kingdom Metazoa; phylum Chordata; class Mammalia; order Primates; family Lorisidae; genus Perodicticus; species Perodicticus potto. Next base: position 28,326 of record CAUYRH010077579.1, read on the forward strand.
TGAGTGTATGTGCATGTATGTATGCACAGTGCATGTATGTGCTTGTATGTGTGCACAGTGAGTGTGTGCATGTATGTGTGCACAGTGCATGTATGTGTGCACAGTGAGTGTATGTGCTTGTATGTGTGCACAGTGCATGTATGTGCTTGTATGTGTGCACAGTGTGAGCTTGTATGTGTGCACAGTGCATGTATGTGCTTGTATGTGTGCACAGTGAGTGTGTGCATGTATGTGTGCACAGTGAGTGTATGTGCTTGTATGTGTGCACAGTGCATGTATATGCATGTATGTGTGCACAGTGAGTGTGTGCATGTATGTGTGCACAGTGAGTGTATGTGCTTGTATGTGTGCACAGTGAGTGTATGTGCATGTATGTGTGCACAGTGAGTGTGTGCATGTCTGTGTGCTCAGCGCATGCATGTGCTTGTATACGTGTGCACAGTGCATGTATGTGCATGTATGTATGCACAATGCATATCTGTACATGCATGCACACATGTGTAAGGTGCATGTATGTACATGTACGCACACATGCACATAGTGCACATGTACATGTATGTTCACAGTGTGTGTGCATAGTGCATGTATATAAATGTGTAGGTATGTATGCACAGTTCATGTGTGTGCATGCACAGTGCTTGTATATACATGTATGTGTGCGTGTGCAAAGTGTGTATGCATGTGAGTAAGGAGAAGAAGGAAATATTATTACATTACTAGCTACCATGATTACTCTTTAGTAAGCATGGTTGTTGTTAGAAAAATAAGATCAAGGATTGAGGGGAAAAAATGAGGCTCCAGGAACATGAGCCTAGGTGGAACTCTATGTTCTGTGGAAAACTAGGGGAGAATCGGGTGTTGTTACGGCAGGGAGGGGGACAGGAGGAAGGGGCATGGCTAGAGGGTAGATGATGGAACTTTTTCCTCCTTCCTGGACCTCTGCTCCCAATTTTTGCTAACTTGCCATGAGAGATATCTTTTAGAAATGCTAAAAGGGGCTATGTCTGCTTCCTGGGGGTAACCAAGAGCACGGGAGCCCGGCTGGGACAGCAAGTCCTGGGGGTTGGGGAAGGCTTCAGGGAGGTAGCCTCAGATCTGCTGCCTTTTAGAATCATCTGAGGAGTCAAAACACAACCTCCAGGCCCACTCCAGCCTAACCCATCAGAATCGCTGGGGGTGGAGCACCAAGAGCGGTTTCCCCTACAGCTCTAGCTGGGATCCAAACCTGAGCCCAGGTGAAGGACCATTCCTTGCACCATCCTGGGCCCCTGTAACCACATCCCCATGGATGGGCCAGCCACTTCCCTGTAATCACCCAGGAAATCGTCAGTGATGCCAGACTCGTGGTCACAACTGTTGTGTCCTGCGTGTGGTTGGCCCAGCTATTAGGTCAGGCCACAGAGAGCCTGACTCTGTGGGACTGAGGGACTGGTCTTGGCCTACCAGGACCTGAGTGCTGTCTTGTGTCCTCATTTGAGCTACAGGCATTTGCCTGAGCTCCTTCTGCCCCTTTGAGTCTGGGGAAAGGCAACTTTTCCGAGTAAAATAGAGACCAATATAGTGACAGCCTGGGTCATAGAGGCCTCACTAGGGTATTAGCACAGGCAGCACAGGAGACAGGCAGGTGTGGTCCCCTGGAAAGGGTTTTTCCCTCAGTTAAGGTCCAGCTGCAGTGTAGCACAGCAGGCTTAACACCTCTCACACGTACATAAAAACAGCACTGGGCTTCTCACATATCTCAGACCCTGTTCTCTGCAGTGGAACCTCTGGAGTTTCCTCAGGAATAATGAGTCCTAGGCCCCTGTCAGCAGCATTAGTGTGTGAGACACGGCACCCTGCTCCCCCACCCCCCAGACACAGCACCTCTGAGGCCAGGTGTGAACTCCAGCCTTGGACTGGGTGGGACTATTCATCCCCCAAATGGGAGCCAAACGAGAGGCCCCAACGGCATCACACAGTGGCCACAGCTGTGATGGGGCAGAGCACTGAGGCTGGCCCGAGCCCCACAGAGCACTGAGGCTGGCCCCGGTCCTGCAGAGCACTGAGGCTGGCCCGAGTCCTGCAGAGCACTGAGGCTGACCCCAGTCCTGCAGAGCACTGAGGCTGGCCCGAGTCTATAAGGCACTGAGGCTGGCCCCGAGCCCCACAGGGCACTGAGGCTGGCCCCAGTCCTGCAGAGCACTGAGGCTGGCCCTGAGCCCCACAGAGCACTGAGGCTGACCCCGAGTCCCACAGGCACTGAGGCTGACCCCGAGTCCCACAGGGCACTGAGGCTGGCCCCGAGCCCCACAGAGCACTGAGGCTGGCCCCAGTCCTGCAGAGCACTGAGGCTGACCCCGAGCTCCACAGAGCACTGAGGCTGGCCCCGAGTCCCACAGGGCACTGAGACTGGCCCTGAGCCCCAGCATCAGGACGCTCTGGCTAACAGGGTGTTTATCTGCCATTGTGAGTGGGTAGGGGACAAGGGCGCAGGGGAGTGAGGACAGCAGGCACACCGCTTCAGCAACGGCTGTCTCTGGGCATGAGTGCCCACACACCTGACATTTGCAAAGATTCAATCCTGTTGGGGTCTCTGACTTTTAGTAAAACCATGATTAACTAAGTGCTTGAAAAATATGTAGATTTTAGATTTATGGTTAACTAAGTATATCCTTCATAATTAAGGATTAACAGGAAACTCCACTTCTACCCCTTTCGATTTTCTGGGATCTGATGAAGCTAAAAAGCTTCTGCACCGCCAAGAACACAGTAAGAATCGCTAGCAGACAGCCCTCAGAATGGGAAAGAATATTTGCAAGTTATACCTCTGACAAGGGCTTAATAACCATAATACATAGAGAACTCCAACGTGTTTGCAAGAAAAGAACAAGAGATCCCATCTCAGGATGGACAAAAGATCTAAAAAGAAACCTCTCTAAAGATGACAGGCGTATGGCCTTAAGGCACATGAAGAAATGCTCATTATCCTTAATCATCAGAGAAATGCAAATCAAAACTACCTTGAGATATCATCTAACGCCAGTAAGATTAGCCCACATGATGAAATCCCAAAACCAGAGATGTTGGCGTGGATGTGGAGAAAAGG
>CAUYRH010077581.1:0-10530 GCA_963574655.1 Perodicticus potto
GGCATTGTGGCGGGCGCCTATAGTCCCAGCTACTTGGGAGGCGGAGGCAGGAGACTCGCTTGAGCCCAGGAATTAGAGGTTGCTGTGAGCTGTGATGCTACAGCACTCTATCCAGGGTGACAGCTTGAGGCTCTGTCTCAAAAAAAAAAAAAAAAAAAAAAAAAAGTTGAGCTTGCAGAAGTAGAGAGTTGGCCAAGCACAGTGGCTCATGCCTGTAATCCCAGCACTCTGGGAGACTGAGGTGGGTGGATTGCTCAGTTCACAGGTTCAAGGCCAGCCTGAGCAAAGCAAGACCCCTATCTCTACTAAAAACAAAAATAAGCAGGGTGTTGTGGTGGGTGCCTATAGTTCCAGCTACTAAGGAGGCTGAGGAAAGAGGATCTCTTGAGCTCAGTAGTTAGAGGTTGCTGTGAGCGAGGCTGAGGTCATGGCACTGAGCAACAGCATGAGACAGAGTTTCCCCGTTGGAAATGTTACCCCCCTGCACCCAGGTGGAATAAAGCCACTTTAATTACACAAACCCGGCCTCCGTTTTCCTCAGAATAATCTTTCATCTTTGGTTCCATAACCTTTCACTGGGTCATCTGATACATTAGATATAGAACTTTTTATTGGTCTGTTCGACTCCTCCATGAGAATGAGGTAAGCACCTGTAATTCTCATTCTGTTTTAAAGACAGAAGCACAGATAAGTTAGGTAACTTCCCTTAGGGTCACACGGGGAAGAATAAGAATCCAGATCTGAGCCATTCCCATGAGTGATTTCCAAGGTCTTCACCTCCACAGGTGTAAAGAGGACTCTAGCACTTATTTATCCAACGTAAATGGGCCCCTCTGTCTGCTCTGTACCGGGTGTTCTACATGCTAAATATTTGGTGTAAACGAAGTGGCCAGGTTCCTGCACTCCTAGGGCTTTTCATTCCAGTTACAAGAGACAAGTGCAAAGCACATACTTAAACAAAGTCATAGAGTGCCAATGCTTTGCGGAGAATATTTAAAGGAAAGGAAAGAAAACAAGAGTTCTAACCCTGCCAAGTTGTAGGTATACGTAGAGATCCATGTGGAAAAGTCAAATGGACTGGAAAGGCATGGTGTTCTAAGGCAAGGTCACCACCAGAGAGATTGGGAGTTATGGGAAAACCAAGCTATTTGAAGCTATGGATCTAGAGAGAATGCTTATATAGATAAGAAGAAGGGGCTCTGAGCTGAGCCCTAGGGCGCTCTGATATGTGGTATTTGAAGATGAGAGAGGGGAGATTTAGCCACAGAAGCAAAGAAGGAATATCTAGTGAGGTAGGAAGAAAACCCCGAGTCTGTGGCTTGCAGAAGCCAGGGGGATAAAGTCACTGGAGGAGGAGGGGGAATCAAGTGGAGCCAAATAAGATAAGGACAGGCATGACCATTGGTTCAGACAACACAAAAGTCAACACAGAGGTGACTCGTGACAGGAACCATCCAGGAGGATTATGCATTTCAGAAGACAGCAGCGTAGAGCAGAAATTGGTTCCCATCTCTCCCTAATCAATGCCAGAAGCTCCCTAAGTCTTTGTTTGATCAAAGCAGGAAAGGAAAGAAAATAAAAGGATCCTGAATTGATTGAGTTTAACCTGAAAAAAAGTTTTCTTACAGACGTCATTGGGAAGACCGAGGGCTCAAAGGGGAATAAATAGAAATGAGTTATAGGAATGGAAAACAGAAATAGAAAGTATGTTAAATTTGCTGTGCAACTTTAATATATGCCTCAAAACTATCGTACCTGCTGCTTTACTATCCAAGTCCTCCCAGGAGAAGGATTGGCCTTTGCCTTGGTAGGACCTGCAACAGTGGTACTCAACTGGGGATGATTCCCCCCAGGGGACATTTGGCAATGTCTGGGGACACATGGGATTGTCACAACCTGGGGAGGAGGCTACTAGCATCTGATGGGTAGAGGCGGGGGATGCTGCTGAACATCCTACAAACACAGGACAGCCCCCAACAATATAGACATATCTGTCCTATAACATCCACAGTGTCTAGGTGGAGAAATTCTGGTCTATGGGAAGCCCCAGCTGAATAGAAAGAAATTAATCTACCATAAAGTACTAGGAAAAAAAACCAGGAAGCCGGGTGCAGTGGCTCACCCCTGTAATCCCACCAATCTGGGAAGCAGAGGCAGGAGGATTGCTTGAACTCAGGGGTTCGGGACCAGCCTGAGCAGGAGCAAGAGCCTGTCTCTATTAAAATGAAAATTAGCAGGCCTTTTGGCAGGCACCTGCCCAGAGAAGTGCTGGGAAGTGAGCTCCATGCCAAGCCAACCACATGGAGCCCATGGAGACCAGGCTTGAGAAAGCAGCAAGGGAAGGAAAGGGAGAGGTTAAGGGGTAGGGGAGAACATCCTCACTTCCCCTCCAGGCCCCTGGGATCATAGTTCATACCTGCAAGAGCAGGAAAAGAGCTTTCAATACAATATGAGACTGAAGTTTTACAACAACCAGAAGATTGGCAAGTGACATTAAAAAAAAAAAAAAAAGCCAACAACAACAACCAGAAGACAGCCTAAAAATAAAACCTAAAGCAATGGTTTCAGTGAAGGAACTAGTAAATTATAGAATCTGGCCAAACCACTACTAAGGATGTTTCCCAGTGGAAAATGCTACTATAGCTGGGGTGAGGGCAATTACTCAGCAGGGCTCTGGCTCACACCTCTAAGCCTAAACACTCTGGGAGACTGGGGCCGGAGGATCCCTTGCGCTCAGGAGTTCGAGACTAGCCTGAACAAAGTGAGACCCACTATTTTTCTACTAAAAATAGAAAAAATCGCTGGGCATTGTGGTGGGCACATGTAGTTCCGGCTACCCAGGAGGCTGAGGCAGGAGGATTGCTTGAACTCTGACGTCTGAGGTTGCTGTGAGCTGGGCTGAGGCCACAGCATCTACTCTGGGCAACAGAGTGAGAGACTGTCTCAAAAATATTGTTTTTTCTTATTTATCACACCAATGAATGAAGACAAACAGATTACAGTGTAGTAAGGAGCCGCCCTGCGCTGAGCACTGAGGCAGGCATTTTCTACACATTGCTTGGTCTTATGCTCACACCACCCTGTTTGGTGGGCACAGTTAGTACTCTCAGTCCTATTTTGCTGATTACAAATCAAGGCTCACTCCAAAGCCACTAAGCAACTGACAGTTTAGGGATCAAACCCAAGGGTCAAACTTAGATTTAAAAATCTAATATTCTGGCTCGGCACCTGTGGCTCAACGGACTAAGGCGCCAGCCACGTACACCTGAGCTGGCGGGTTCGAATCCAGCCCGGGCCCGCCAAACAACAATGATGGCTGCAACCAAAAAATGGCTGGGCGTTGAGGTGGGCGCCTGTAGTCCCAGCTACTTGGGAGGCGGAGGCAAGAGACTCGCTTGAGACCAGAAGTTGGAGGTTGTTGTGAGCTGTGATGCCACGGCACTCTATCCAGGGTGATAGCTTGAGGCTCTGTCTCAAAAAAAAAAAATAATAATAATAATAAAAAAATAAAAAAAATAAAAATCTAATATTCTAACTGGGACCCTGATTCCCTTAGGGTGCCTTATTAATTCAGCAGCAGAAACCACAGCACACTGTCATGCAGGTAGTGCTGCAAACTCAACCATGAAGGAACATTTCTTTCTTTCTTTCTTTCTTTTTTTTTTTCTGACAACTGAAATGAATTTATCAGGTCCCCGATTCTGGGAGTGGCAGAAACAAAATCATTGTCATTTAAGAGTTTCCGACTCTCTCGCAGAATGAATCCCAGGCCTAAAGGCCACAGGAGTGCCCAGGCACAGGAGGTGGCAGTGGCTGCAGCCCACTAGAAGCTTCCATGCCCCTTTTGTGCCCTTCTGTCCACCCTGGGACTTCTCGCGTCCTTTCTGCCTGCACTTCCTGGTCCACCTTCTCAGCCCACCACTCCGGCCAAAGGCACTCAGGCTCCGGAGTCAGATTAGTTACGTGGCTCTGAGAAAGTTGCCTAACCAGTCTATGCCTCAATTTCCCCATTTGTAAAATTAATTCTTTCACAGGGGCCAGGCATGGTGGTTCATGTTTATTTATTTTTATTTATTTTATTTTATTTTTTTTATTTTTTTTTTTTAAAAACTTTTTTTTTTTGCAGTTTTTGGCCGGGGCTGGGTTTGAACCCGCCACCTCTGGCATATGGGGCTGGCGCCCTACTCACTGAGCCACAGGCGCCACCCTATTTTCGTCCTCTCTTATTTTATTTTTTTTAAGAGAGGACTTTATTTTTTATTTTTTGTAGGGACAGAGTCTCACTTTATCGCCCTCGGTAGAGTGCCGTGGCGTCACACAGCTCATAGCAACCTCCAACTCCTGGGCTTAAGCGAGCAGCTGGGACTATAGGCACCCGCCACAATGCCTGGTTATTTTTCTGTTTTGCAGTTCGGCTGCCGGGTTTGAACCTGCCACCTTTGGTATATGAGGCTGACGCCCTACTCATTAAGCCACAGGCGCTGCCCGGTTCATGTTTATAATCTCAGCATTTTGGGAGGCTGTAGCAGAAGGATCCCTTGAGTCCAGGGGTTTGAGACCCTTCTGGGCAACATATCAAGACTCTCATCTCTACATCCCCCCACCAAAATATATATATTTTATAATTAGCCAGGCATGGTGGTGCATTGAAGGCTGAAGCAGGAGGATCCCTTGAGCCTGGGATTTGGAGGTTGTAGTGAGATATGATCAGGCCACTGTACTTCAGTCTGGCTGACAGAGCAAAACCCTGTCTCCAAAAAAATAAAAAAAGGCATAAAAAATAAAAATAATTATCTCATAGGGATGTTAGAGGAATTAAAAAGACAATATTTGTTGAATGCTTAGAACAGTGCCTAGCTCGTCATAAATACTTGACTAAAGTTGACTGTCATTTGGGAAGGTGAGAGGAAGGGACAAGAATGACTCTCATGGGCAGCACCTGTGGCTCAAAGGAGTAGGGCGCTGACCCCACATATCAGAGGGGGTGGGTTCAAACCCAGCCCTGGCCTAAAAAAAAAAACTGCAAAAAAAAAAAAATGACTCTCACTAAACAAGTCTATTTCTTAGCCCTGTACAGTAGCTTTCAAACTTCCAAACACCACAATCTTAGCTCTTTTATTACCTGGATTCTGAGGTGCCTTTTCCTCCCCTAGACAATGTAGGCAAATTATCTGGCTTCACAGATTGGGGAGTCTGGAGTTGGGATGTGGTTAATATCTCAAAATTCTACCCAAAATATCATAGGTGAACATTTCTGTTTGAGACCCCTGAGCTGCCCTGCAATAACTCTGCAGCCCCCAACACACGCACACACTACCTCCATTATTACAATTCACAGGTTAGAATGTTCTGGCATATAACTGTCCTACAATAACTGAGTTTATCCTGTAGCCACATTCATGAACTCTATCCTTATCATGACCTTTGAAAAAGAAAAGGCTTGGCACCCATAGCACAGTGCTTACAGTGCCAGCCGCATACACCAAGGTGGGTGGGTTCAAATGTGGCCCAGGCCAGCTAACCAACAATGACAACTGCAACAACCAAAAAATAGCCAGGTGTTACGGGGGCACCTGTGGTCCCAGCTACTTGGGAGGCTGAGGCAAGAGAATCGTTTGAGCACAAGAGTTGGAGGTTGCTGTGAGCTATGACGCCACAGCACTCTACCGAGGGCGACATAGTGAGACTCTGTCTCCAAAAAAGTGAAGATTTGGTTTTCAGCCACCATTTTTTTCCACTAACAAAAATTTTTGCTTTCATGGAAAACTTCAAGCATTTACAAAAAGCGATAGAACAGGATCATGAACATTCACGTACCCACTACCAATTCGGTTTCATCTACCCCCGACACTTTTTTTTTTTTTGGTAGAGACAGAGTCTCACTCTATCGCCCTCGGTAGAGTGCGATGGAGTCACAGCTCACAGCAACCGCCAGCTTTTGGGCTTAGGTGATTCTCTTGCCTCAGCCTCCCGAGTTCCCGGCTATTTTTGATGCATATCTCAGGGATCAAATTGTTTCATTTGTAAACATCCCCCCTTCCCTTCCTTTCCTTTCCCTTCCCTCCCCTCCCCTTCCCCCCCCCTACAGTCCCGCTTTGTCACCCTGGTTAGAGTGCATGGCACCATAGCTCCAACCTCAGCTGGGACTACAGGTGCCTGCCACAGCACTTTGCTAATGTTTTCTATTTTTAGTAGAGACAGCATCTTGATCTTGCTCAGGCTGGTCTCCAACTCCTGAGCTCAGGCAATCCACCCACCTTGGCCTCCCAGAGTGCCAGTACGTGTTTCTAAAGGCTAAGAATGCTCTTTTAAGACACAGTACCATAATCACAACTTAAATAAAAACTAACAATGATTCCTTTATATCGTCAAATTGGCTTAAATCCAATCAGTGTTCGCACTTTCAACAGCACCCATGTTGACACATCACAGGTTTAGGGCTCCTAAATCCTCTAGGGCAGAAATGCACCTCCAAAATTGTTTTGGGAGAGCCTGAGGCGCTCTGCAAGAATGATTCAGTCTCTTGGTTTCCTTGACAGACGAGAATGAAATAGCCAAACCCACCACTGGTTTTGCCGAGAACGCCAAAAAGACGATCACGTGTCCAATAACCATGGAGATGGGGTGACCAAAGGAACTTCTGCCTTCCTCCCTGGTTTAGAAGGAGCTTTCAAGAAGCCGTGGGGCGCCGAGGGAGGAGGCAGCCGGCGGTGGCGCGCACCTGACTCTGCGGCCCTCCGCGCCCGCGACTAGCGCGGGGGCCTCTGGCGGGTGTTGGAGGAATTGGAATCTCCAGACTTTTCTTGTTAGTTTCTTCTAATGGTTCGGCCTACAGTTTTGAGCTGAATCCAGCGGACTCAGCGGAGGTATTTTTTTTTTTTTTAGTAGTGGTTGTAGTAGTATTTCACCCGATTCCAATGCGGGTCATTTACATGGCGAGGCCTGTGATATGATTAACCCAAGGGCAATTCCAAGCCTGGACCCTTGAAATGACTGCGGTATTAGATTTGTGGTCTGGAATACCTTTCCTTTAGGCACCTTACATAAATCAAGGTGCCGATAAATCAAGAACGGAGTGATCCTGTTTTTACTTTTTTGAGTATGTGTACATAATGTTCTCATAGGAGATGCTTCTGGTGCGCTGCAGCTACCCACTTGGCAGGGTGCTCCGCGTCTCTCCGCCCCAGGCTTTTCCAGGGCTGCAGGAGGTGGGCCGGCGCGGGGACGGGGCTGGGGCGGGGTAGGGAGCGGGGAGGGGACAAAGCCCACTGGACGGGATGTTCTAGACCGCCCTCCCGAAGTCCCGTGGAAGGCAAGCTCTGAATGTCCTCTGGGCCAGCCTCTTCATTACTTCATGACCGGCTTCCCGCCCTTGTCTCATTTCCGACTTTTCTCTTGACCTCCAGCGACTACCTCCCTTAGAGGGCCACCCGGGAAACCCAGCCCCAGGCAAACCAGGATAGTGGGTCCCTTTACCTCCCACATAAAACACTTGCACGGAATCGAACTCTCTGGCCTGCTTCTGGGCACCTCCACCTAAGATAATAGACGTCTGCAGAGGTGAGTGTTCTGCAAGAGGCCTCTGACCTGGGGACAATTGATTCTTTGTGAGCTGAGCCCTCTGGAAGTGGACTATGGGGGCGATGTTGGGCTCCTTGGGTATTTGGTGGGAATGAAGATAAGCTTTTCTTTTTTCTTTCTTTCTTTCTTTCTTTCTTTCTTTCTTTCTTTCTTTCTTTCTTTCTTTCTTTCTTTTTTTTTTTTTTTTTTTTTTTTTTGAGACAGAGTCTCACTCTGTGGCCCTTCGGTAGAGTGCCGTGGGGTCACACAGCTCACAGCAACCTCCAACTCTTGGGCTTAGGCGATTCTCTTGCCTCAGCCTCCCAAGTAGCTGGGACTACAGGTGCCCGCCACAACACCCAGCTGTTTTGTTGTTGCAGTTTGGCCAGGGCTAGATTCAAACTCGCCTCTCTCGGTATATGGGCCGGTGCCCTACTCACTGAGCCACCGGCGCTGCCCACAGATAGGCTCTTCATCAAATCTGTATTTGATAGTTTTATAGGACATATATGCCTTTCTTAAAAAAAAAAAAAAAGAAAGAAAAGTAAGTTTCCCCCCCAAAAATTAGCAAACATAATGTTTTATAATTTTTTAGAGTCATTTCATTTAAGTTTTTTTTTTTTTTAAAGAAGGAAGGAAATTAGGTTTAAAAAAAGATTTTAGCTGGCCTGTAGTCCCAACTATTTAGGAAATGAGGTGGGGAAGATTGCTTGAGGTCAAGAGTTTGAAATCAGCCTGAGCAACATAGCAAGACCTCTTCTTAAAAATAAGAATTTTAGGCTTGGCGCCTGTGGCTCAACGGGCTAAGGCACCAGCCACGTACACCTGAGCTGGCAGGTTCGAATCCAGCCCCCGGGGCCTGCCAAACAACAATGACGGCTGCAACCAAAAAATGACCAGGCATTGGGCGGCGCCTGTGGCTCAGCGAGTAGGGCAATGGCCCCATATACCGAGGGTGGCAGGTTCAAACCCAGCCCTGGCTGAACTGCATCAAAAATTAGCCGGGCGTTGTGGCGTGCGCTTGTAGTCCTAGCTATTTGGGAGGCTGAGGCAAGAGAATCGCCTAAGCCCAAGAACTGGAGGTTGCTGTGAGCTGTGACTCCACAGCGCTCTTACCGAGGGCTATAGAGTGAGACTCTGTCTCTACAAAAAAAAAAATTTTAATGATGACATAAGGCAAGGATTTTTAAATTTTTTAAGCCTCTTAATCCTTTCTGATAGAATCTTACATGGACCTCCAGTTACAACCAAACATGAGTGGGGCTGTGGGACCTGAACCTGGATCTGTTTGGCCTCCGCAACTAGTCCTCCCAGCTCCTGTTCCAGCAAGGCATTTCTAAGGAACCCTGAGGGCTTTGCCCCACCCAGCATGAAAACCACTGTTGTACAGGACTATTTAATGGACTTGTAAAAATATTAACTTTTTACTTTTTTTTTAAGAGATAGAGTCTCACTTTGTCGCCCTCGAAACAGTGCCATGGCATCACAGCTCACAGCAACCTGCAGCTCTTGGCCTAGGGCAATTCTCTTGCCTCAGCCTCCCAAGTAGCTGGGACTACAGGCACCTGCCACAACACCTGACTATTTTTGTTGCAGTTCCACTGCCGTTTTAGCTGGCTAGGGCCGGGTTCAAACCCGCCACCCTCGGGTATATGGCGCCTACACCCTACCCACTGAGCCACAAGTGCTGCACAGGCGCTGCCCATTAACATTTTACTTTAAAAACATGTTCTTACAAACCCAGCCCCGGCCACACTGCAACAAAAAAATAGCTGGGCATTGTGGCGGGCGCCTGTAGTCCCAGCTACTCGGGAGGCCGAGGCAAGAGAATCGCCTAAGCCCAGGAGTTGGAGGTTGCTGTGAGCTGTGAGGCCACAGCACTCTACTGAGGGCGACAAAGTGAGACTCTGTCTCTACAAAAAAAAAAAAAAAATGTTCTTAAATGACGCGAACAGGTCAAAAAAAAAGCACTTAAAGTACTATCTGGATTTTGTGAACAAAATGAATAAATACATGTATTCATGTACATAGAAAAAAGACTAGGGGTGGCGCCTGTGGCTCAAAGGAGTAGGACATGACCCCATATGCTGGAGGTGGCAGGTTCAAACCCAGCCCCTGCCAAAATCTGCAAAAAAAAAGAAAGAAAAGACAAAAGATTGGAAGGACCTATACCAAAAATATTAATGGTGATTATCTCAAGAGGGCTGGATTACTCTTTTTACTTTATTTTCTGTGCCAATATTATATTATTATTATCTCCATTATCTACAGTGCATTTTTTTTTTTTTAAGGCAAACAAAAGCACAGTGCATGATTTCAAGGAGGGAAAGAGCAGGGGGGAAAACGGTTCCAAAGTCACATGCAGTCAGTAGCAGCCTCCACGGTAGATAGTCATCGTTCTCGGGTGCAGATCTAAGGAGCAGAGCCTTTCCCAAGTTTACAGGATTTAGCTACTGAAGACTTCATGACTCAAGTTGTAACCTGTCAATTTGGGGCTCAGGGAAGTCTTTGAAGTTTCTGATAATGATGTATGAGCACTGCCTATAAAATAAGTAAAACAAGGAGTAATTCTCCCTGCCCCCCTTGCCGTGGAGTGGTTAAGGGTGAGAAGAAGGCAGTACCTCCTACGACCGCGGATGCAGTCAGCCCAAACTCATGACCAAGGAGGCTTTGAAGGGAGACTGAAGCCTTGTCAACCCTGAGGCCATAGAGAATTACAGTGTTGTTTTTTTTTTTGAGACAGAGCCTCAAGCTGTCACCCTGGATAGAGTGCCGTGGCATTACAGCTCACAGCAACCTCCAATTCCTGGGCTCAAGCGAGTCTCCTGCCTCCACCTCCCAAGTAGCTGGGACTACAGGTGCCCGCCACAACGCCCGGCCATTTTTTGGTTGCAGCCATCATTGTTGTTTTGTGGGCCTGGGCTGGATTCGAACCCGCCAACTCAGGTGTATGTGGTTGGCGCCTTAGCC